>JACAXG010000006.1:9828016-10020516 GCA_018881555.1 Amblyornis subalaris
GAGGGGGTCATTCCTGTGCTCAAGGGAGGTTTCCCACCTTCCTTGACAGACACCTGTCCTTCAAACCAGGACAGTCATAAATTTCAACACAAGGCAAGGAGATGTAAAATGATATATATACACACCTACACAAAGAACATTTTGGGAAGAATATCAAGAGGCTACCTCGAGTACACTCCTGACTTTATAACGTGCAAAAATTTCAGTTTAATAGAGAAAGAGCTTTTTAAGCTGATACATATGGTGGCATAACCTTGAATAAACATAGAAAAAAACCCATGCACTTTACAGAACCAGGAATCACAGAATATTCGAGGTTGACCAGGATCTCTGGGGACCACCAAGTCCAACCACCCCATGCAGAGCAAGAGCAACTAGAGTAAGTTGCTAATGACTGTCTCCAGGTATGTTTTGAACACCTGCAAGGATGGACACTCCACAGCCTCTTTGGGCAACACGTTCCAGTATTGATGACCCTTACCGTAAATTTGTTTTTTCTTCTGTTCAAGTGGAATTTCCTGTTTTTCAGTTTGTGCCCATTGCCTCTTTTTCTGTCACTGGGGACCACCGAGAACAGCCTGGCTCTGACTTCTTTGCATATTCCCACCATGTGTATGTATACACATTTAAAAGATCCTGCTGAGCCTTCTCTTCCTCTGCAGAGGCTGCAGAGTCCCAGCTCTGCTCACRTGACAAGTATCTTCAAGCCCTTTATCTCTGTTGCCCTTTGTTGCCCTTGCTCCAGCCTTTCTTTGTCCATGTCTTTCTTATATTACCCTCACCAAAGTACCTTAATTTTTTATGTTTCTCCTGCCGTATGGGAACACCTTAGGTTTCTAAGTGCAAACACTGAAAGTTTTGAAAGGTGAAATTGCAGCTTTTCAAAATCTTGATCACATTGCTGTTTCCTTGCAAAGGGGTATGCTAACTCTGGAGCACCCCATTTGTATTACTCATATTTACTTTACAGTGCAAACATTTCACAGGCACGCCAGCAATTCAAAGAGCAATTTATGTTTTACTACCACAGAGTCAACATCAGTTACACACAAACAATGAAAATAAAACAAGCAATCGGAAAATCAGCAGGAAGCCTATTTCTGAATTAATCTCACTGTGTTCTGCTAGACTGCACTTTGCTTTGGGAACTTGGGGGAAAAAACAGCAAATCAGTGTACCGCAGTTTAAGAATTGTTTATATATTTGTATGGAGCTGCAGATATAGAGGGGTACATACAAACACAATTGTGTTTGTTTCTGATCTTTCATTTTGCTTGTGTTCTAATGTTATATTTAAAGCACAAAAGTTGTTTGTTTAATATAACTCACAAAAATGTTACAGATYAGCTGGCAATCTCTAGTTGTATTTTTCACTGTGAAAATAATAATCACAATAGCAAAATCAAACACAATCAGTCTCTGAAGATAAAAGTGAAATAAAAAATACATTTTTAAAAAATAGAACTTCAAACAAACAACTAACTATTGACTTAACAAGCATACACAAGTTTTGCGACACTAATTTCCGAAGCCTTCTACCCACCCAGTTGGCCGCAACCATTCACAGACCAGCTGGGTTCTCTCTGGCTTGTATCATGTAACAAAAATGTCCTTGTGGTCACTTCTTCTGAGGATGACCTAGGTTTGTCTTGTGAGATGTCAGTGGACATCCATTTTCCCTCCTGAATCCAAGCTAAAAAGTGACACTCAAAACAAAGCAAGCCTACAGGCTGACAAATGAGACAGCAAAGACACCACTTCTGGGAAAATAACCCCAAATTCCCAGTTGCCAATGCACCTGCTACTTGCCCATCAGGTTGCTGTACCCCATCCCCTTCAACAATCTGGCAAGCAGAAAAGCTGCTTTCTCATCATCTCCTCTCTCATATTTCTTGCTTACGTCCCTATTCTGATCAGGTTGATCAATAATTTCTTTTTTAAAGCCACATGTAAAACTCTGTAGGACTCGGCARCTTTTTACGTCTTTTAATAACATGGAGAAGAAAAAAATGCCATATACAAAATGCAGTTTCTCATAAGCCCACTTATCCTTCTTTAATGAGAAATTATATCTTCCCAGCATCAATGGTCTTACAAGATCTCCCCTGATGCTAACCTAGTTTCAGTAAAACCCAGCAATTAATGTGTAACTTATTAGAGAACAGCAATCACTTTACTAATGTATTTAATATTTCTAGTATTTTAAGGAAAAGAAAATGAACACTGAGTTAATACAAAACCAGCAAGGGGAAAACATTAAATAATTAAAAACGTCATGTACATTATCTTATTTTTAAAGGATTAAAGCTGAGCACCGAAGGGAACTTCTCAAAAGGAATCCTAGTTATATTCTCAATGCTTTCATGTACAACATTCAGTTTCACCAGAGTGACACCAAGTAATGAGAATAAAATGCAAAAGATTTTTAAATCGCTAAATCACCTGAGAGCAGAAAGAATTGGTATGTTGTAAATGGCTTTTGTTAACTTGACTTCTGAGTTACACTAGCTGAGAATCAGATCCACAAAGCTGCAACACACGCAGGTTTATTTTACTGCAGGTAAAAGTGCTAAGTAGCCAGCTAATAGGAACAAAGAAACGTAGGGCTGAGAGGAAAAACTAGATGAGAGCTAATAGTCAACAGACAGCATTACCATAATCTTCTCTCATCAGTGTCAGCTCTGGGAAAGCAATCAGAAGAACTGAAAGAAGAACTGAACTTCTGTCTTCACTGATTTGAGAAAGATTTTGCAAGCTTGGCCTCAGACATTGCATAGGCTGTGAAGAATGATTTTCCACAAAAGGCCCTTTCCCACCTGATGTAGAGATTTCTGAAATGTGCTCTGCATGGGGCAACACTGGAATGTCAGTAACTTGCTTGCACACACCTTGACAGCCCACTCACACTGCAATTCTTCTCATGGACATCACATACATAATTCTGCTCTAAAACTTTTAACAGCTGCCAAATACCATTTTAGGCAATTTATTTTACATTGTAAAAGCCTTAAGGGACTGAAACTTAGCTATTTAAGATGTCACCTTGTATTCCTCAGATACCACAACAACTCAGACCAGCTGAGAAACTGGAACTGGCTAACCCCAACTACAGCTTTGGCCTTGGCTTTYATTAAGAGGCTGAGATGGATGAATATAAGGTATATCCTAGACTTAGCCCACATATACAAACCCCAAAGAATATTTTCCTTGAAATTGTTTGCCCCAATGAATTTAAAGAACCATGAAAATTAAAAGGTAACACAGATCGCATGTATCTCATATTCCAAACAACTTCACCAACTTTACTATGCTCATTTATTTTATCATGACATGTGACCTGATTATTAGTACTGAATATATTGCATTATTATTGTATTATTACAGGCCTGATAACTAAATAATTAATTAGTAACTATGAATTTAAAAATAGCAGTTGAATCAAATTGAGGTTACTCTTTTTTTAAATAGAAGTTGAAATGAAATATGAAGGTTACTTGGAGTCAACGTATTTCCACTTTGTGTCTTTTTGATGTATTTTAATTTTCTTACAGTGGAATTTCCCATAAAGTAGGAATGATTCATTATATGTATCTATGGAGTTCTAGAAACATATCTAGGCAAATCAAATCTTGCAAATATTCAGCTTCCTGATACCTGTGAACAGCTCCACTTCTGAGGGTAACTTTTCCTGTAACCATTTCAAGAATATGATCCCAGTGATTCAGTGTTTTCCTGGGAATGAGGAGGCGCACTGCTGGGCTAATGAGGTCTCCATTAGCAATCAGGCTGAAATAAAGCGAAGTAGAATAACTTGGAGGAGCATTTTAAACAAAGCTTATCTGAAGCGAACACATCACCACCACTGAAACGGCAGCTCACTAATGGAAAATTCTACTTACAAAATAGTGTAGGGCTCCTGGAGTGGCCTTCGAAACCGTGCTGACACAGTGATTCTACTGTGAGTAACTGGCTTGACCTGCAAGACCGAAAAAGAATTAGAAATTACTCAGTCTTCACACTGGGAAAAAGTCTGCCCTGAGCACCATCAGCAAGTGGGACAGCATGTCTGAAGAAAGAAGTTCTTGTCTTTAAAGCATGCATTTTATTCCATTCCAGCTTTACCTTCTACATAGCACACATAATTACTGCTGCAGGTTTATGTACGTGATGAATAACAAGCATACCACAGTGCTCCACGGCACAGCATATGGTTTGCACTGAGAGGTCAGAATTGTATGGACATCTTTGACTGTCCTAGAGACCCAAAGAAATACTCATTCCCAAATGCTGTTCTTGCTGTCTTAGTCTTTATTGCCCATAACCATGGTGCAGGCAATTAAACTATCTTCTCTTTTTAACAACAAATGCCATCGCTAGATCTCTCTGCTATTATAACAGGTACTTTTGGTCCTGTACAGGTCTTTACACCCAAATCCATCCGTAATTTATAAAGGTTGCTGAATACTCTGCTCATTAGGGCAATGACTTAAAAATGAGGTGAACTGCAGATTTTTAGCCCTCAGAATAATACACAGGCTATTTACTTCCCAGCATTATTCCCTGTACTCTTTTGAACAGACACTGCATTGAGATCAACATTGATGTCATTATACTGAACAGAGAGTGAAATTAAAAAAAAGGATAAACCCAAGCTCCAAAATCATTAGGAAGATTTTTTTAATTCTTCATCATTAGCAAATCAAAATAAGGTGTTAAACCCAGACAAACATTCAAAAGTTATGGTTCRTGCATTAAGAAGTTGGGTACATTTCTAAAAAAAAAATACCATAAAAGCTTAAAGGACTAAATAGCCAGCATGCACAGAGAAATGCTTTCAAATAGGTGTACAAAGTTTATTTAAACTGGCAATGCTCCAGTCATCGTGTAAAACAGCCTAACGACATATGTTGCAGTTTTATCACACTCTGTGCTAACTTAACCAGTACCTCTCATTTAATTTATGGGAAATGGTCTGAACTCCAGTGCTTTTAGTCTGCTTGGATTTTCACACAAATTCATTTAGTACTGACAGGAGTGCTTTCCAGATCTTTTTCAAGTGTACACTGAAAAGAGAGGTGCTCAACCTACTAGATATTCCAAACTGGATAAAAATTATTATTAAAATAATCAAATCTGACTTCTCACATAACTCAAAGAGCCTCACATGGCAAATTCTGCACCAAGCATAGAAATTGTGGAGGTAAGATAGCGATTTTAGGAGAAAAGGAACCAATAAAACAAAAGCAATATTGGCACTCCTTGGTGCACAAGCACTTCAAGTAAAATACAGCAACAGGTAAATCCATTGAACRAAATCTGTTCTCTGGTCAATTATGTCCCAAAAATTTGAAATGAAAATTTACTGAGAAAAAGGAAAATACGCCTTAAGCTGCAACATCTGAAAATATTTCTATTGCTGCTGTCAGCCATTGAGGGCTATTTTCTCAATGTAAGCAATCTAATCGAGAGCTTCAGAATACAGGAAAAAAAATAAGGTAACTTTCTAGAGGGTCTGCTACTGAAGGCTGAGACAATTCTGGTTTACTTCCATAGCATCAGGTCCTAATATTTAGGCTCCAAATACAGGTTGCACCAAAATGGGAGTTACTGAACTTTGGATGCCCTTGCACCATTCTTTGTAGCTGGTAGGTGGCCAGGATAATCCCCTATGAAGTATCCAATATATAAATAGTAAAGCTATACATCACTTTTTCTAAAAGTTGATTCCACATCCATTCCTGATGCTCACTTACACTGTTGATACCTATGCTGAAGCTCTCCTCCAGTCTCTCCAAACAGCCCAGACTAAGTTCTCTGATGCAGTCTGCAACACTCAGGTTCCAATGCTCCACATGTTACTGGAATGAGCTAGAAAGTATCCACTAAGCATAAAGCAGCCTTTTAGGATAGTCCCAGGTGTGCTCAATTACTTAGTTGTTCCTGCACGCTGATGAAACAATTAATTTTGTTGTAGGCTCCTCAGAAGGCCATCATATGATTGCATGTAGCCCAGCCACCAGACCCCTGAGAAAACAACAACCTGACAGATGTTAAGAGCTCATTTATTATTTCAAGGATTGTATTTCTGCCAATAATAGATACTGAGGCATCAACTCGCAAATTTGTCTTTTGSGTTGCTCTCTCAGGGTCATTGATATTTTCGGCAGCCTTCTGTGGCCTTACAAGTGCAGCCTGTTCTTAAACGAGTAAACTGCAGGGGACTGTAACATAGTACCAGCCGGGGCAGAGACTAAATATTTGTCTTTTCTGCCTAAAACTGGCCTAAACCAGAACAAAAGATAAACTTGCATTGTTTTTCTAATCAATGTATTAAAAAAATGAAAAGAATCTGTTAGTGCAATAATACATTTGATAAAGTGACACCACAAAAATCAGTGCATGGAAACACTAAGATGACTATGACAATTTGGAATATTTGAATATTTTTCAGCCTGGAGAAGAGAAGGCTTTTGGGGTGACCTAATTGTGGCCTTCCAGTACCTGAAGGGAGCCTACAAGAAAGATGAAGAGTGATTATTTACATGAGCATGTAGTGACAGGACAAGGAGGAATGGATTCAAACTGGAAGGGGGTAGGTTTAGATTCGATATTAGAAAGAAATTTTAGGCTGTAAGGGTGATGAGGCACTAGAACAAGATGTGGATGCTGCATCCCTGGCAGTGTTCAAGGCCAGGTTGGATGAGGCTCTGAGCAATCTGGTTTAGTGGAAGGTGTCCCTGTGCATGGCAGGGGGGTTGGAACTAGATGATCTTCAAGGTGCSTCTCAACYCAAGAGATTCTGTGRTTCTATGAAGTACTTGGCACAGYGCATTGATAAGATTCTGGTTCCTTCTCTGAAGCCATACTTTATAAAAGTCACAATATACTGTGATTAAAAAAAAAAAGGAAAAAAAAATCCCATTTCCATACACCTTTCTTTTAATTAACCTGACTGTCCTATTCATAGAGTTTAGAATAACTTCTGTCTGACCAATGTTAAACTATTTATGATCATGAAAAGCAAGGCACATAACTTCAAAATACAGAAGTATATATTAATAAAAGACCAAGTGTTCAGCCACTCAGCCACTGTAAATCAATCTAGTTCCTTTGAGGTATATGGAGTTCCATTAAACCATAAATCTCAGCAGAAGACCTGTACCAGGGTTTAATTAAAGAATACATAGTTCTACTCCTATTATGTTTGTAGGAGGTACCACAGTGTTGCAGTGTCTGGAATAGCCTGACCCCTCTGGCATTRCAGAGTTACACATTAACAATGAAGTGGTCTTGGGTGAAAGTCTGTGCTTACATTAAGAGACCAGCATCACTAGCCCCCTAACCCCTTTATTTTCTTTTCATTTCACCAGCCTCATTCTCAGATGATGTAAATCAGCACTTTCCCATTTACGTCAGCAACCGTAAGCAGATCTCCGTTAATCGGGGGTCTGACCCCATTATKATTTTATCTTTAAATTTTGTACATTTTCAGTTTGTTTGAAAAGACCCATTCAAGGGCAGCTTCCATTTCCTACTAACAAAGGTTGCCAACAATTCATAATTTCTGATGAGATACTTATCTGAGGTAGTACACGACAACATACAGCAGCAACACAAACTATTCAGGGGAGGAAGGAGAAAGCATTGTATCCATTGAAACTCAGACGAAACTTTAAGTAAGCTGGAGGCAATCAATCAAATGAGAACTTGCAAGGCAACAAGAGCTAACAGCTGGAAATACACCATGGGATCACAGATACCCAAAACCACCTAAGTTTTATTTTTCTATTATTAAAAAAAAGTTATTTCACACAGAGCCTCTTATACTAGCAGCAATATGGATTTCCCTTGCTTCAGAGAGGAGCTACCAKCTATGAAATGACTTTGCAAAGCACCTTGCAGAGTCTGGGAAAAGCAAAACAGCTAAACTCAACACAGGTTAGGTTCTGGGAGTGGGCATCAACTTATGGTGTTTGAAGACTCCGTAAACATTCGAATCTCAGAACACATTTTACAGAGTCTCTTGGAGCCCAGGTTTCATCTTTGGTCATAACACACTGCTGTTGAATTTGTGTTGCTGAATGTTAGGTCTGAGTGTCTCCTAACACCCCTTTGAAAATACAAAGACACACCACATCAGCATCAAACTGAAACAAGGTAAAAAAAATCCATGCCCTCACAGCTGATTTTTAACAATATTCTCTATATATTTTCCCTTACACTATATGCTAAACATAGCTACATGCTAAATATTTGCAAAATTTAACAAACACAGAAAAAACACTTAGCAAACACATACAAAACATTCCACAATCTACTGTAGGTACTTACATCTTCCACTGCTGACTGTTGGGAGAAAAAAAGATAAACAAAGCTAAAYGATCAGCAGCCAAACCATTACCTCAGGTATACTGTCATATGTACACATACAGAAAATAGTTTTTGTAAGAAAATGATTTTTAATTAGTCTGTGCATATCCACACATGTATGCATGTACACATACATGTGTGTGTATGCATAGATATAAACACCACTTTAATACCATTTTCATTAAAAAATTTATGTTGTGTTTATGTTCAGTTGATCATGTGTAAACACATTAGAACAATAAGTTTTCTAAAGCTATTACAGCACAGGAAACACCTATCTCATAGAAAAAACTTCTTTTAAAATGAGTATTTTTATTGACAAAAGATGCAGAGTTAAACTCATTAAATAACTAAAATCATGCTACTCCTTTTCAGAGCACTAAGGATGGGYTTGGTTATGCAATCTTTCTAATTCCAAGAAGTGTTACATTGGGAAGAGAACTTTACATATATGGCATTAAAGGGAAGTCATCATTGAGAACAGCTATTCATGCAAGGACTGTGAGCAACACACACATTAGTTTGAAGTACACAGATAAAAAAATAATGGTTTTCGCTTCTTTCTTCACACATGTGTTAACCAGTAAAAGGTAAGAAACATAAGCCCTATTATGGAGATGTATCAAAATTAAGTTTATTTGTTTTGGTTGGTGTGAACCTATTCGCTGATCCCCATGCATAAAGTTTTTGCTTCTATGAAGGCTGCATTATACTTTCCAACACTTACTATTAAAATATGGACTGAAAAGCGAGACAGAAAACTACCCAACCTCCTGTTGGCTACTTGAGACTTGCAAGAGGCGTGTGACACTTCACCGAGTCAATCCTTGTATATAAGGAAAGTACACAGTTCATGAATTTGTGTTTTAACTATCCTCTGAACATGCCAGGTTGCATATTTAGTTTCTAAAAAGGTGACTTTTATTGACTCGAGAATAGATTCAAATAGGAATGTGCCATTCTTAGCTTTTCCTTTCGGTGTACATGAAATACTTAGACACATGCTAAATACAGAGGTCTGGCAGCACTTTCACAGTTATCCATAGCTTACCAGCTATTCATAGCTAAGAAATAGCATCACTATTTGATTTATTTCCTTTCCTTACCAGAAGTGTCCCCCAATCAAAGGGGGGGGGGCATCTAAACAACGGCATGATTTACAGGATTTACAAAGCCACACTGGACAGCAACAAAACAACAGTCAGAAAATGTAATGTCTCTGAACCAGATGCTCTGTGCTGGTTTGATTTGTACAGCTTTAAGAGCTGGTCTTTCTTACTGCTTTTAATGTAGTACTGGGTGCTATGAACATCTCACTCATTACTTACTTTATAACTAAGCTTTTGAAGCTTTAAATATTTCAACACAATGTCACATTCCAAATTTATCAGCTCACGCAATGAGCCATGGCTTTGCCAGTTTGTTACAATGGCCTGTTTGTTAATCAATGTGTCCAGGAAAATTGAGAACAAATATTTACATTTCCCTAGGGTAGAACTGGGGTCAGAAGAACCAAAACCCCATTGATACACACCATCACCACCCTGTGATGTGAAAGAAAGGAATGTTCAAGCTTCAGTGATCAAAACCAAATTAGAACAATAAGTTTTCTAAAGCTATTACAGCACAGGAAACATGTTATCTATTTCATTGAAACATGACTTTTTTTTAAAATGGACATTTTATACACATTTACTAAAGTTGCAGAGTCAAACTCACTGAGGTGTTTGGTCAGTAGAAAACCATTTCAGTTACCCTATGCAGAAATTAACCTGGATAATCCACATTCCCCTGGCTGCTTTGCATTGCTAGATGGTACTCTGGATAGTACAAAAAAGCCTTGAGCCAGAGACTATGAGCCTTTCTACAGGTATGGATATAAAATACCACTCAAACTGCTATTAACTGAGTGTATTTCCAGGCTTAGATAAATAGGCCACGTAATACCATGGCTGAACACAAACTTTTCAGCCCACATAAAACCTAGATGAGCTGGAAATTAACTATTCCAGAATCAGATGCTCCTGTACTGATTCAGGGAGCCTTCTAGACTGCAAAGCTCCAACAAAATTCCCAAAGTGTTTGAAAYCAATCTGTTCACCTTCAAGGTAAATCACCCTCCTTTTCAGCCATGGTAAGTGAAATGGCCTTCATATTCCCTGCATGGCCTTATCTGCCCAGGCACTTAGCCTGTGCAATGCTCCGAAATAGATTACATCTGTGTACCTTCTGAATCCCAAGCATAGCTCCCATTTCATTTCTTCTCTGAGTTGCATGATGCTGTACCTCCACTGCTTACATCACTCACAATGATGGCATCGATGGCATCAATAACCCAGAGCTTATTCAAGCAAAATAGAGCCTGATACTCCTTTCTGACACTGACACAATACTGCTGACTCTGACTGGTCTTGCCTCTCACAATTTGTGTATTTTCCCCAAATTCCTTAGACTCATTTAAAACAAAAGGAAGTCTCTGGCCTTCATGGCTGATCAGAAGGGCCTGAACCTGTGAACAGTTGACAGATGAAGAATAAAAAGCAACTCCAAAAATATCTTTTTTTCTTCCACAATTTTTAATCAAAAGGTAAAAATTGTTAATGTTTCCAGTAAGTCCATTTAATATGCAGCAACAAATTCTTAATGAAACTAACATGCTTCAGTAAAAGCTTTGGTACTGGCACCTCTTCCCTCCCTCCCAGCCTCCTCACAGGCCAAAAAGAGCAGTTACCCTACAGAATAAGGTAGGTGTTAATCAAGGAAGAGACCAACTTTGAAGTTTCAGATCAAACTCAATACAGATCATGAAATTCTCCAGTGGCACGAACCAAAACCTGTACAAGGCTTCTTGCTGCTCAAAAATCCACTAAATCCATCTGTAAGCAAGCTGTTAATCAAAATACTCAAAATTGCACAGTTCAGGTATACAGAATTACATAAAGCGAAAGTGTATGCATTCCTAAGTCCATTAGAAAGAAAGGACACAGCTAATCTTCTAACCGGATGTCAGGTCAGTTCTYCTCCTGGAATTAAACTGTGAACACTCAGGAAGAGTATTTGTTTTGTATGTCTTGTTGTGCTAATTATGTTACCAGGATACTAAATACCAAACAATGACTTTGCTCAGGAGATTAAATATGTGTATCACATCTTCCTAATCTTTGCATTTTAATAGTCTCATTCCCAAAAATATAGTTACAGTAGAATAACCAATTAATTTAGCATCAAAAAATGAGAAATTTCTTAGTCTGTGACACCAACAGTAGATGTAATCAAATTGGTCAGATATGGAGTAGCAAGAAGGTTTAGGCAAGCTTTGAGGAATCTTTACTAATGCTCTGAAGAATCATTAATAAAAATAAAATCATTAATAAAAATGATTATTCCATGCTACAAATACTCCTACAAATGTGACCACACCTAAACCACATGATAAAAGTTGCAATTGAAAAGGAGTTATGAAACAATAAAATAAGTTTATGTAAAACAGTGGAAAAAAGTGATTAATCATCGGAAAAATGCGACATAGTTCTGTCAGAGCTTGCCACATAATCACCTTGTCCTAGAAGTCCAGGAGAAAAAGTGAAGTGCAGACAAAAAACCCCAATGTTCTTACTACCTAAGAAGATCTGTCTGCTATCGACCAAGGGCAAAAGTATCTACACTGTCAGTAGAGCAGCTTACTGCAGGCCTACTGTGGACTTCTGATAACAGATGCTCTTTCAAGCAGACACTATAACCTTCCTTTTTTCTCTCAGTTGCAAGAGACTGGTTCTTCAATATCAAAATACTTCTGCTTTTCTTAGGTACCTGTAATTCTTTGCTTTTGCAATAACACATGGCAAAGTTCTTTTACTACAGCGTATTCAAAGAGTTGTTGGTCATAAGAAGTCAAAGAAGAAAGGAGGTTTCACCTGAATACATTTTTGTGAAGCAAAGAGTATTTAGAACAAATTGTTGCTTGCAGGAGTTGCAAATACAAAAGCTCAGTCAATTCTTCAACACCTTACCCAGCCCCAATGGGAAGTAAAATTTATCTTTTTGAGTGCACAGAGAGAGACCACCTAGATCAGACAGTGCCTAGAGAAATATAAATGTCCATACTTCACACATTATGATTGGAAAATAACATTCAGTACCTTTTAAAAACAATTAAGCTTATAATAAACAAGTGGTAAAGCTGTTGGTCCATATTTTCTCAAGAGATTAATTGTTAGATTCCTCAAGCACATCATTTAACATGTATTTGTACTTGCAGATCACCTTCGGTACAAAAGGGATCTCTCTTGCAAAACAAGAAGCTCAGTTGCCAAAAGTGATGGATGGAAACATACCTGAGAAACAGTTTGCAACACAGCTCTAGTTTGGTTCAGGATGAAATATTTTCACTATTTTTCCTACCAGTAATACAACTGTTAAAATTTTGAGACATTATTACAGCATGATGGCTCTGCCCAAGGATTTACACCATATCTTGAACATCAATTTTTTCTTGCTGAATTCTAGTTTGACACACATTTTCTAGTTATGAGCAAATTTAAAGTAATTGAGATGCTGCCTTCAAAGAAAACATTTCAGTGTTTCCAAAAGCAGATGTCAAGCATTTGGCAGTTTAACTAACACAAAAGAAAACATACATCTGCATACAAATACACAACGTACAGCTGCTGCAAAAAGTTTTCTTCATTTTGACTCTCTTCACACTAATCGGAATCAGAAATAGGTATTGTTTTAGTGGAGAAAAAACTGCACTGAGAAACATTCATCACATAGGAAATGCCAAATTAAATGTGCTTCATACAACCAGAACTGATACCCTTGTACCTAACCATAACAGGAATACTGCTGCCTTTCTTGGTCCTAAAACAAATCTAGGCTTTTGATTTCTAAGTGAATGTCTGAAAAAAAAAGTAAAATCAGAACTTGCTGCCTCATAATTTAAAAAAAATATATTTAGACATTAAAACTTCTGTTACTAGTCCCCTGAAAATTCAATCCTAGGATTAAATTACTAGGGCATGAAAACAATTGTGTTATTCATAAGCCCAGATAAAAATCTGTAGACTATTATTATATTTCATCTCATTTTTATGACTCCTCTCCCCAGAGAAACCAATCACATAAAGTTAAATTCAACACAGGGAGTTAAGCTCTCCACAGGGAGACAGTGGAGATTGCAAACATAAGTCAAATATGAAGAAAAAAGCTGAKATAATGGATGGTTTATACTGGGTTACTTCAAAGCCCTGAGAGATGGCTGAAAATGTTGACATAATATACACTGAGCACTGATTCCAGAAAAAATAACAAAAGCCTCTTTTACCAAACATGCAACTGTAAGTAAAAAAACCTCACAACTTTCACAACTACTTTTCCAACTGCACAGACTTTCTATTATATCAAGAATCTTCTTAGGATTTGCAGCAAAATAATCAGCCTTAAAACTAGCCTTAAAGAAGCAAGGCTGTAGTTGTACTCATAACTATTCAACTAAGAGTAAATTTACAGGGTAGTTGTAGTAGCACATCAAATCTCTTACTTGAATTTGATCTTTCTGTTGAGTGTGCCCATTTAAAAAAAAATACAGGTGACAAAGTTACGCGCAATTATAAAAGGCAGGTGTTGTATTTCATAGCTTCTGAATAAGAAGTATCTTGAGTATCACAGTAAAGGTCATTAGGGCAATTTTGAGGGTCTTCTAGTACAAGGCATCCTACTGTCCGAAGACCCCTGCTACACAAACCATTAAATTGCTGGAAATGTGGCGTCAGAGCACAAAGCAAAGGAAATTGAAAAACAAGTGAGCTGATGCTTCTTGTCAGGCAGAAGCTGTAACTCAAATGTTTTTTGGAAATCACTGTTATCTACATACACAATAAAACAGTAAAAATAATGCAGAGTCACACATCTCACATAAATCCACACAATGCTTTTTGAAGCTTGCAGTTATCTCCTCAGACTACAGCGTAGTGCTGTTGAGGAGAAACAGGTGAGCTTGGCAGAGTATGGACTAGAACAAGTTAGAAGTTTACAACTGACACTGGCAGTGACTAGAAAAAGTATTTCAACTAAGAGTGATTTTTTTCAAACACAAATGTCCCTTCTTCAGAAAAAATACCAAATTTTGAAGAAAATTTGCTGGTCCAAAACTTCCAAAATTCTCATTCCTACCACCTTTTTCTGCATGTAAAAATCTCCCTTAGGTTTATGACCAGAATGAATGAAGACAACAGGAAATTTTTTTCTTATTGAGGTTTTAACTTGATGTGGCAATTCAGAAAGCTGAGCAGACGACAATCACTGTATCCTGCTCAGAGCAACCACAGTAATAATCACTGAAGCCATATGTACATTATGGTAGATAATTGTATTATTATTAAATAAAATAAATGTATATTAAAAAAGTCATGCATAACTGCAGGCTTACTTCTTAAATATTTCAGACATCCTACCTCGTTATTGACTTCAGCAGGTTTTTTCTTTGTTTCTCCAATGTCCAAATAGCTGTGGAAAGAAAACAGGTTTCATTATTTACAGAAGCATCTAACTTACACAATACAAACTTCTACAGTTTTTTCATACATGAAGGTTTTAAAACTTGTCAGGCCTCAAAATAATAGAAAAAAGAAATAATTAATAAGGGACTGTTAATATCAATCTGCAGGCTAGCCCTCTGGGCTAATAAAAAAAAACAGGGGAGAACCAACCACCTACCTTCAAGTCACTGGTGATTAGAACAGACCATCAATAACCCCCTCATCAGAAAGAAGCTCATACACTGCTGTGAGGTGGATCAATAAATCTCAGTACAGTTTCACCTTACCAGAGTTTTCAAAGTCATCATCTTGCCTCTTAGTTTCTCACAGTAAATCTCTGATAGATTTAAAAGTTTTCCTGCACATCCAAGTTTAACTCAGGGCATCAGCTAAAGTTTAAGAGTATCTACAACACTCGTGTTTCAACAGAATGTGGACACATCTGAACACTGGTTTCTCGTGGCTGGATGAACCTCTAGCAGCTCCACAATTATTTTATGGATAAAATACAAGCCTCACCTGGACAACCAAACAAAATACATTTATTTGAACAATATTACGGCATCCCTGATGTTATCCGTGTTCCCACTTCCAGTGGGAAACCAGATGTGCTTTACCAGGTTTTTAAGACTAGAACACCTTATTTGAGAAGTCAGGTATACTAATATTTAATATTCTCCCTTGCTAAGAAGCAGAAATACTTCCAACCAATGGCCAGCCAAGCCAGTGATGAAACTACAGCATTGTCAAAAGAGACACTGCTGGAGAGAGGACGATCTACCATTAATGAATGAGCAAGTAAATGGGCAAAGGAAGGAGGATGGTAGAATAGCATGCTGAAAAGAAGCTAAAAATGAAACCAGCTTCAGCACAGACAGTTTCCTTTCAGGAAGATGAGAGTCAGGAAAGAACTCCACAGGTGTGCAGCCTATATGTGCATTCTCACTCACCACTGCAACAAGCACAATATACCAACACACCTCACCACATATACACCAGAAAAGCATGTGTTAACTTAGCACACCTGTAAATGACAAAACAAGCTGGAAAACTTGTTATATGCTACAAAAATTCCCAACCTTGACTAATAATTCCTCAACTAAATAAAATTTCTATGTATTTTTTCTAAAAGCAGAATTTCTAAATGCTGATGGTTTTATTTTTATTTTAAAAATTAAACATATCAGCAGCTTATATAGAATATATGCCCTCAGAGCTATCTACCTCAAAATGTTGGGGGTTGGAATGACAGAGGCTCACATGCTAAAGGTGAGCACAGTTTAGTCTAGAATTCACTGTGAACAGGACAGAAAAAGATTCAGTTCTCAGTGTAAGGCATTTGAGAAGAAAAAAACGCACTGCTTGAAGTGGAACAATGACATTTTCAGTTTCTGCTACTCCTTGGATACTCCCTCCTTTGCACTCCCACAATTCCCACACAGCGGTGCCACAAACCTCTATTTTAAAGTTCAGCCCTGCATAGTCTATCATAGCAATAAATATGTCCAATAAGCATCCCTGGGGAAAAAAATAAAATTAAAAAAAACCAGTCAAACTTCTTGCTATCATCAGACCAGACTTAGATCCTTTAGGACAGATGCTTTGGTCTCTCACAGCTGCAACCGCTTTATGTTTGCCTGTGACACACTACACAAACATACACACTTTTCTTTAATTCCTTCACTTTCTTTCAGAAAACTGCCCTTTCCAATTAAGCCTTCCCCTCCTCTGGCTTTTCTGGCTGTCTCCCTAACTATCATTCTGTCTACAACCCAGTTAAGGACAACATCAACATTAAGCCCTTCAGCCTGTCTTTAATGCTTATAGAAGCACTGCCAACAATTCCAGCACTATATAAACAAATACTAATAAGTGAAGAACTCCAACTCTGAATGGAAAGGGAAAGGATCTCAAGTCATCCCATTTATCCTCTCTACAGCACAGGACTATGACATATTTTCAAGGAATATATAAAACAGCCTGCTTTTACCCAGTCCTTTAGGTTAGCTTTTCTTAAAGGGTTCTCTTTGTTGACCTTAAGTAATTAGGTATCTTGTTGCATGTTGCAACCATAAATGTCTGAAAAACTCTCACCATAAAACCCTGACCATAAAGCATGAGCTGACAAAAAGAAAAGCTTTTTCCCACCCAAAACAAATCCAGAGTGCCCAATTCTTTAAACACTGCCTGCTAATGCCAAACACTTACTTACATTTAGCTATCAAACACAAAACACATTTAGGGAGGTGTAACACGATGTGCTGATAACTAACAGCTTTAAGCCATCCACAGAATCAACAGGATTTAATACCAAAAAGATACAGTAGATCTTTCTTGAGAGTTGAGCACTGCATTTGACATGAAAGAGAGTGCTGTGGGAAAGGGGCTTATATCTAGCCTGTCATACATCTTTCTCTCTGGCTTTGCTACTGAAGTGCAAGAAGCTCCAATAAATCTTCAGAAGCAGGTAGTGACAGAAATGGTAAGGGTGCTGATAGACATCCTATTCATTACACAGAGAGTTTTGTCCTAAATAACGAGCCTGAAATGAGCTCTTCCAAAAACTAGTGTCCTCAACTCTACACAACCAAGGTAAGGAAGACCCCGTAAAGGTGGCAGTTGACCATACAATTCTCAACCACGTCCAGAAAGGGATTGTTAATTTTGAGGTTTATTTCTTTTTAATTTAGCTGTAGGAAAAATGCCCACAAAGACTGAACAAAACACATAATAGGCAATTGAGGCCATGAAATTCACTGCCAGAATTAAGAACCGTTACTGATTACATGCAGAGCCACTCCGGAAACACACCTGAAAGCCCAGACCTCCTTCACATTATTCTCCCAGTGACTCACTAGAACACAGAGAAGTAGTCAGCTTAATTCTTGGTGTCCAGGTAGGAAAAAGAAAGCAAATGGTCATCTTTTAAGTAACAGAAGGGACTCAGCTATTCTGGTCATAAAAAAGGCTATAAACATACCCAAAATGAACAGAAGTGATGGAGAGGCAGACAGCTGGGTAGAACACTTTARACTTTAAAAAGACAAACAAGAAAGGAAGCATCGGGAATCGAATTCCCAGGCTCATCAACTTCATGGCAGGGCTGTCAACACCCCACTTTTCTACTGCTTTCGCCCTGTTACCCCCGAGCACAAACGCTGACACTGGCCCTCCAGCTAAGCACAGACATCACAACAACATGCCATTCCCGCATGTCCTTTGGGTTAAAGAACTGCTTCTCCTTTTCTACTGTCATGTCAAGGAGATGTCACTAAATGATTCATGGCATCAGTAGCCTTTCTGGGGCTCACCTCTAAAGCTCTTTTCCTTTTGCCTTGGGTCACACCTTTTAAACTCTCTTTCTGCAATGACTAAAAAAAAGGATAGGGTTAGGGATCGTCCGAAGCATCTGCCACAGTGCCAAACCCCAAATGCTGATATTCAAGTTCTGTACAAATCTTACACTACATTTTAGCCACTCACTTGAGTTTCTTGAAGGCTTCCCTGCCACCAGCCACATACTGCTCTCCACTCTGGAGCTCCTCCAGCTGTCGGACACGATGCCCACCCCGGGGGGTATAGATGTTTCTCACAGCTCCAAAGGGTGCCTTCACACCGCCCGTCACCTCTTTCAGGAACACATCAAAGTTGGACACTTTCTTCTCGTGGATGACAATGCGGCGCCCCGGGAAGAAAGGGTCCCCGTTGCGATACACCAGCACGCTCTTCACATTCGGCTGCGAGAGCCACGACCCCTTTGTGCCAGGAGTGGTCATGCTGGTGGCTCCGGACCTCCTCCGCTGCCCGAGCCACCCCGATGCGCCGCCTGCACCTGTTTGATCGGGAGAGGCTCCTGCCTGGGAACCCCTCCGGCCCCGACAACTCCCCGCCAGGGGTGCAGAGCCCACGCCCACGCCGGGCACATGGTCACACCTCCCGGGATGCAGGGGAGCGATCACAGCTCCCCGGGGCCTGGCACAGCTCTACGTACTGTGTCAAGAGCGGCTCCTCCCAGGCAACCACGGCGCTGCTCCGGGCGCCGAGGGAGCTCAGCGCGGGGAACACCAACCCTGGCGGAAAATCGCGGCGTGCTACTCGAGCCGGCACAGCAGGGACACGGACTGCCGGCGGCCCGCGGCCTCCCAGGGCCTTCATCCTCCGGCTCTGCCGCCACGGAAAGCCCTACCACCCTGCTTTCCTCCGGCAATTTTACCCAGCGTGTGCTCGTCCTTCCCGCGGGCCAGCCAGGCGAGAGCCTGCCAGGAGCCTGCCCGACCCAGAGCCACCGGGGGAGGGCGAGCGGCGGCGTGCCCAGAGGGGCGAGGGGGCCACGAAGGCAGAGGGAACGGGATCCGAGCGAGGGAGAGAGAGAAGTCCCCGCTCTGCCTCCTCGTGCCCGACCGCCGCCTGCTCCCACAAGGGGAGAGATGCCGCGGGCGGGGCAGCGGGGAAACGCCGAGGCGGCGCAGCGCTCCCACAGCACTCTGGCACACCTCGGTACAGGGAGCCGTAAAACCTGAGAGAAAGTAATACAGAATTGCCTTCAATTCAAATATAGTTCCTTTAACAACTCTTCTCCTCGCTGATGGTCTCAAGTCTAAAACTGGACTAGACCTTCCTGCCTAGAATTGTTAAGTGTACAGTAATGATTGCTCTTCCAAATGGGTTTTAACACGCGGGGTGGAAGGAATTTTCTTTCCTTTTATCTTACCTCCTTTGATGGGAAAATTACCCCCCTGCTGTGAGTTACAACACAGCAGTTAACCATTACAAAAAGAGCAATGTCAGGGTGAGGGAAGTCAAACATGCTACTGTTACTGGTTAACAGCTCAAGTTCTCCACTTGCTCCTGGTCTCCTTCTAACTGATCAAGAGGAGAACCAAGCATTTACCATTCTCCAATTAATACTAGTTAACATTGATCTATGGCAACCTGAAAGGAAATTTTTGTTATTAATTATACGCTTTTGAGTAAAAACCAAAAATGCTGATAACCTTCTCACCATTGTGCATTCAAGTAGTGATATGTCAACTATCTGCTATTTTATGCCAGATTCTGCCCCATTTGGTGATCACAAACCTAATTCATAATCACGCAATATCTTTGACATAGGGGTAGGATACTGAATATTTTATTGGTGCACCCATTCTGAAACTTGTGCTACTCCAAAATACTGTTGGTCTTTACCTATGGCCATGCTAGTTACAGTCACTTTATGGATTGAAATAAAATATCCCTTAAATGGCACCAAAACATTGCTAGCCTTAAAGCAGCCTAGAGTTGGTGGACGAAATCTTTGTTTTCCATCTCGCCTAAATACAACCACTGCCCAAAAGCTATGTAAAGGTCAGACACTTAAGCCCATGATAGCAGTGCCTTGATCCATGACAATCTGCTACTCCTAGCTTTTCCAGGGTCTGACCTTTTATTCCCACTATTGTTTCACCTTCTACACAATCTCCCATCACATTCTCAACAGCAAGGAGACAAGCTGCTGAACCCACTGACATGACTAAGATAAATGCAGAGACACATAATCTCTTTATGATGGAGCAACGTCAGACCTCTCATCTTACATGAGGTTGGTGCGTGACACCACGTCTGCCAGGTCGTGTGTCAGGATCCCCCGAGGTCACAAAATGAGCATAACATAATGTTGGAGGATGTGATGAGAGCAGAGCCACGGCATAGCGTAGCATCAAATAGAGTCACTCTTTCTGCATTAGAATGCTGTGAGGGCTCTGCCATTTCAGAATCAGGAAAGATTTTGCAGCTTGTTGCAGGGCCTTGCCAACTAGGCTCAGTTACAACAAAACTAGAAATGTCCTAGTGCTAAGAAAAKACCAACAAAATGGACAGAATGAAAAAGGATAAAGTTTCTAAACACAGAATGAAATTCAGCTTATTCTATTGCACACAGTGCTGAGAATCACACTTAATAACTGCACCTCTGTGCAGCTTATCAAAAAATCAGACTAAGCAATAGCACCCACTTTATTCCCAGTTGTAAGTCTGGAGTAGTCAGACTGTCTGCATTAGCAGTTTAAAGTACATAAATACTGAGTGGTTCAGCTCACATGCACACACTAGAAGTAAAATACAATGCAGTTGTAAATTTTAAAGCCCATGTTGAAGCAAATTTACCTACTTGTACAACTGCCAGATCAAAAACTCCTTATACTACCATCATCAATTATTTTTGCTTTAAAAAATACATTGGACAATCATAGTTTAAGCTACAGCTTTTGATCACAGGTCCTTTCCAATAGTATTCTTGAGACAGCCAAGATGATAAAGGCTTACAAAGGGAAAAGGCTTTGGCAAACTCTCAGAGGCACAAAAGGAAATGGTTCTCCATGGAAAAGCAAATTCCAGTGGGTTACCTTAAGTAAGGAAAAAGTTGAAAGATACCTTCCATGTGATGTTTATATAGAGTAATGAATGTGAAGTCATCCTTCTTAAGCAAAGATTCCTCAGTGTGTTACTGTAGCTACCTTTGATCAAGGGACCTGAGTATTCCTGATTCATTCATGTAAGAGCAATTATTCTAAACATGAGTGGGTTTTTTGTTAAGCTTTCTATGGGATCTTTTCTATCCCTTTTTTCCTATGTAGCTTTACTCATCATCCACTAGACACTCATGTACTGTCTGGCAGCAAATGTGGGGTTTACATCAATCTGGTTTTTTCTTTGTTGTTTGTTGTTTTGCTTTTTATTTTTTTCTCAATGTGAATAAAATTGCGCATTTCTTTTAGGGTAAGAAACAGGTAATAGGTACAGGCACATATTTGCATATTAAAAAGATTGATTAAATGGACAAGTCGTACACTGAGAGAAAATGTCTCTGTAGACCAACATGCCTTTTTAACATAATTTTACCTGAGCTTTTCTTCAACAGAGATTTATAAGGACCCCTCTGATGACACCTATGGTTTCTTTTTCTTTGGCGTGTTTTTCCTTGGCGTTTCTGCTCCTTCTCTTGCACAAACCCCAGCTACAATCAGACCAGTCTCCCATGTCTGCACTGACAATTCAGCTGGCAGTGGAAGTAGTTGCTCATGTCATTCCACCTCACGAATAGCTTCTGGTTTGGATGGCAGTTTCGTGACTAAGCAAGCCTGTGCTGGAGCTATCCTTGCATTTTGGCTGAATGAAGAACAGCCATCATGCCTGCTTGTGTCAGTGAACTTCTTCAACAAAGAGCAGATGAGCTTGGCCCATTCTTTTTTTGATGAAATTCAGCAAACTGCTCCCAAAGGTTGGCACTGCAGGACAGACTGGATACCTTACAGCAGAATCAACATGCACCTCGCTGGTATTTAGAGCTGCAATAAATAGATGCCAGTCCTAGACCACCAAGTATCTTTTGCCAGCAGCAGTGTAAAATCAGACATTCTGTCTGTGCTTCATAACTTGTCCCTGGCTGCCAGTTCACACTGATGTGCTGCCTTTACCTCTAAAGGCAGAGGTGACACTTGTTTATTGTCTGCCCTTCTAGACAGTTGCAATGGTGGCTGATAATGCAGCTATAATGAGATACAATACCAGTGCTTACTGATACACTGCCCTACTGGATCRTACATATCAGAGTTCATATCAATATATATTCAGTGTGAAGCATGTCATCTTATTTCCAACACTTCTGTTGTCTCTGCAGCCAGAAAAATGGACAAGCAAAGGAAAACAAACAGATCAACCCAGTACCTTTTCCCTTTTCATTGAAGAGTGTAAAGTGCCAGCTGTGTAAGACTGACGGTACATTCACTAAATGTAAATTTCTGGCAGATATCCTTCAGATGCTTCCCTAGTTTTTGCATTCCAACATGCAGAGCCAGCATAAGCTGACAGTTGCCAGGAATGGTGTGCACTGGTTTCCTGCCTTCCTGTGTATTTTCTGTGCTGTCTGGTATTTCCAAATATTAAGTACCTCTGACATCCAAGAGTATTAAAGCAGTGTTGCACATACGGCCCCCTGCTGAGATTAACCAAAATTCAAGCTAAAATACTCCATTTAAGTAGACTTCAGTTTTTTATCCAATATGAAAGGGGCCAGCATTTGTAGATAGGCATGGTTATCCTGACACTCAAAATTTCTAATGGCTTCAGTCTACATGCACATGCTATCCATAACTACTGAGGAATTTTTTTATTTAATTACTTCCTGGTGAGGTCATTCATCTTTACACAAGGTGTGTGTAAACCACCCTTCTGATTCTATACATGTCAATCCACTGTGAACAAAGGCTCATCTCTGTATGTTAATGTATGTATGTACAAACAAACATACAAATGCACAAGTGATGTGGTGCAGGAAAGGAAAAGACAGTGCTCTTATAAATATTCTGATAAAATAATCGATTTCATCGTATAAAAGAGTTAGTTACGATTACAAGTAGAAAATTGTAAAGTATAAGGTATAGGAATGTTAGGAGTGCTGTGCTTGAAATATGCAACCATAGAAACCTCACCAAGAAATTACTGGATTTCTTATGTTTTGTTCAAGAAACTGTGGAGACTGTCATGCACACCAGTTAGGCTGCTTGGGAACCCCCTACCCTTCCCATCTTGATTTGAATATCAGGGATTCTAATCAGTAGAGCTCAGTAGAGATGACCAATGATTGTTTTAGGGTAGGAATATTAATTAATTTATATAACTAGCTAAACCAATTGTTGTAAAGGTTAAATTTAAGAGTGGATGTATTACGCATAGTATGTAACTACTTTTGTAACAATGACTCAGCAGAAAAAGTATATAAAATGGATGGATTTTGTTTACTAAGCAGAACACATTGGAGAGGTAATCCCCTGTGTTCCTGGTGCCAAAATAAAGAAGTGTCTGCTTATTCACATCAAATTGGTGTTGGATAAGTTTCTTTCGTCCAGTTTGGTGACACCTTTGTCTTCAAAACTCAGACCGGTGTTCCAGGCAGTGTTTAGATTTTTGTCTTCCTCTTGGAGMAGCCACACTGCACGGATCATTTCATTAATCACTTCCTTTTTTATTTCCCTGCTAAGGATTAATGAGTACTGTAAGTACATTCTGATAACATGCCCTGTTGCAGGGCTTTGGATGCAGGCTTTCCCTCCAGGCCAAGGTGTTTGCTGGGCACAGAATAGTTCTGCACTTGGAAAAAAACCCGTGTTTTAGAAGCAAAATCATCAGAAAGTGGCCGAATGCGGCAGGGAAAATCCCAGCCACGACAAGGTGTGCTCGCGGTACCGAGCATTGCTGGAAGTGGGATTTTAAGAACACTCATGTCTTTGAGAGGAACTGTCCATTTCATTGGATTTTCAACTCGGACCTACCTCATTAGAGAAGCTCAGGTGGGCTTCASGGGGTTCTTGGGTTTKTTTTTTTTTCCTTTGTTCACAAACCATCACGTACAGAGTCCGGTTAATTTCAGTGGGGCTGAACACAGGCTAGGTGAGAAGGTGGTTTCACAGATCATGGTTTTGTGCATATATAAAACAACGGCTACGAACTTCCACGGCGCCAATGGATGGAATCTGCGTTATGTCAGATACTTTCGAGATACAGACGCGGGCCAGCCGAACGCGCCGCTCCTACACCGACTCCGCCCGCACCTCACTCGGCCCAGCCCGGCTCCCGTCGCGGGGACGCTGTGGCCACGCTCCTCCCAGGCCGCGCCGGGCTCCCCGTCACCCCTCGGGCTCCTCCCTCGTCCTGTCACCCGCGGGCTCCTCCCTCGCCGCGGCTGCGCGCCGGGAGCGGAGCCGGGCCGAGGGGGCCGAGCGGGGCCGATGCTGCGCGGGGCCGCGCTGCTCCCCCGCGCCCTGTGCGGCGGCTGCTGCTKCTGCGCGCCCCGCGGCTGGGCGGGCGCGGCGGGCGGCGGGTCCCGCCCGCGGGCCGCCCCGGGGCTGCCGCCGGGCCGCGCCTGGGACCGGCCCGCGGCAGTGGCGGCGGTGCCTCCGGGCGCCCGCGGGCTGCGCTGGGCGGGTGAGCGGCGCGGCCGCGCTGGGTCGTGCCGGGCTCCGGGAGACCCGGGCGGGGACAGCTGCGCTGGGTGCGGCGCCGGGGCCGGGCCGGGCGGTGTCGAGTTCGTAGSGGCCTTGTCGCGATGGGTGCTGCCTGACGCGCGTGCCGGTGGCTGAGGACAGGGCGGGCCCTGCGCAGCTGAAGGCTAAATGCGATGTGCTGGAAGTAGAGCTGTCTTCTCTTCCTGCAGGTAAATTTTACCAGCATGCCCCCACTGAGACCTCCCAAGCCACCCTAGCCAGCGTGTCTCCTGTTTTTGCAGTGGTAAGTACCTGCCGGCTTGTCCAGCCAGGGCAGCTTGTGCAAGGTGATGGTGCTTTTTTTTTTTTTTATCTTAAGGTGCTATAAAAACAGATGGATTTGTGTCTCGGAGAACATCCCTAATTCTAAATGAGTGATTTGAGGTACTCTGACGTGAGGACCAGTTACAGTACACAGCATTGATCAAGATGCTTTTCTAATGTCCAGCARTTAAGTTCTCTGGCTCTAATTGTGAAGGCAGGTCAACCCTTGGAAGTGCTGCAGTCAGAAATTTCTTCTTAAGTTTGTTAAGGCTTGCTCATGCCTTTTAGAAATGTTAGTCCTGTGTCTTGGTAGCTGCAATTCTAAGCAAACGTAGGATTTGATGAAAAACAAGCTCTCTCTATGCTGTTTTTTAACATGAGACTGAAAGCTGTTTGCAAGCTTCTTCGTTTGCACATTATTTTTAGTTTTTATCTTATATTTTTTATGCATATATAATGAAAAGTCACATTATTAGTGCCAGTGAAGGAAGGTGAGGCCTCCTTGTTGATAAAGAAAAGTGATCATTCTGCAACAAGGTGCGTCTGGCCATGTAACCTCTGTTGGAGCTCTACTGGAATGCATGCTTAGGTATGCTTAATTCCAGTAATAAGGAATTAAGCTACCTGGTTTATGAGCAAAACAGCAAACTTTCTGATTAATCCAGACATAGCATTTTTTTCCAAGAAAGTAATTTTACTAGGAAGTACAAGTTAAAGGAATAATATGGATGACAAATGCTAAGACAAGGAGTATTTAGGTGCAGGTTATTAACTAAATAGCATGTCATTGCGATACTTGATGTGGGCACAAGGCCTAACCACACAATTCATGGTACTCTTCACTTCTTAGTGTTCACTTAACTTTTTCTGTTTTATTTGTCAATGTTTCACGTTGTTCCAGAGGAAATAGCTGAATTTTTAATCCCAAGTGTAAGATGCCTTGCTSGTCTCCTCTCCATAGGATCCAGTGATAGAATGCATGTGAATAGCTCAAAGCTATTCCGGGGGAAGTTTAGACTGGCCATTAGGAGTCAATTCTTTACCAAGAGGTGGTCAAACCATGGAACGTGTTTTCTGGAGAGGCAGTTGGTGCCCCAAGCCTGTCAGTGTTTGAGGCATTTGGACAGCACGCTTAATACCAAGCTTTAACTTCTGGTCAGCCCTGAAGTGGTCAAGTGGTTGGACTCGATGATCTTTGTAGGTCTCTTGCAACAGAAATAGTCTATTCTAAGTTTGATCCTCTGTAAATCCCCTCCTTAACAAGGTCTGTGTAGGAACTTGGTCACGCACATGACACGGGTCACAAACACAGTGAAACACAGAGCCATTTGGTGCAATTATTTTGATTAATTGGGATGAACTGTGAATAGAGGGCGTAAAAAGTTGATTTCTCTGTATAACATGTTTTCCATTTGGCTTCTAGGGAAGTGCAAATAATTTTAGAAATGGATTTGTTTTATAGTGGTTCTATGAAAAAAACTTTTTTTTTTCCATTCCTTCAGATGAAGTTTGACAAAGAGGGAAATACTACCTATTTTGGTAAGTTTTCATTTTAGTTTTGTTTGGGTTTTGACTTTTTTCCTTGTCCAGTAGAGAAAAGCCCAATTGGAAATCTACATGGGGTTATGTTTTGGATACTTCACTGTGTTTATTTGGGATGTTGCAATGTTTCCTCTGTTCTGCTGTCTTCATAGCATCTTTATTGTTACAGTTTTTGTATATTTCTAAGTAATATTTTGAAAATAACGTATTAACATTTCTCACAGGAAGGTGATTTTTGCTTTGTCTTTTCTCTTTTTGACCAGCATGCTGCTTTCCCTGCCTCGTCTTTCCCTTCATGTAGGATTACGTGTGCTTTCTCAAAGGAGTCACTTGTTTCTGATGAGAAATTAATTGTCATGGCCAACTTTTTCACTTATATCTAGAACTTTTCTTTTTCCATTCAAGATACAGTATTCTAAACTTTGTAGAAAACAACTTATATTGAGAAGTCAATGCGAGGAAAACTTTTAAGGATAGCACAGCTGGGGTTTTTTGGTGGGACTTAGTAAAACACTAAAATGTAATTTCAGAACATACATGCTTGCCCTCTAAATGTCTTCATCTAAAAATGTTTTCATGATAGAAAAGAAGAAAACAGAATTGTACCAGGAATTGGGTCTTCAAGCTCGAGACCTAAGATTTCAACATGTGATGAGCATTGCAACTAGGAACAACAGGATCATCATGAGAATGGAGGTAATGGTTTCCTTATAGCTGGGTGTAAACTCTGTCTTATCCTTGCACTTTGATTTTCTTGCACAGTTCTTCTAGTAGCAGCTTTCTATGATGTGCAGTCCAGCAGTAAATGTGCCTTTGGAGCTCTGCCTAGCAGTCAGAGTATGAGTTTTCCAACAGTAGACATTAATGACCGTTTTCCTGGTTGAGCACAGGAGAAACATTACTAAACACTGTCACAGAAGTAGAGGCTTGTGAGGAGCCTCTTCTCAATCCCTGGCATAGTGCTGTGTCTGAGCCTGTTTGCAGTTAGTATGAGATTCTGTTATTTTTCTGCCTGAAAAGACACTTCAAGAATGGTTTTATCAAAACCAAATTATCAAATGTGCTACAAAGTTACGAGAAATCTTCGGAGAGTTTTTTTCCAGACTCCTTACATTTACTGTCTTTTTTCAGTTCTTGAAGGCTGTCATAACACCAGAGTTTCTTCTGATACTAGATTATCGTAATTTAAGTCTGGAACACTGGCTCCTCAATGAACTAGCAGCTCAGCTGGCTGGGGAAGGTCAACTAGTTACATATTCCCTGCCCTTTGAATTCCGAGCCATAGAAGCAATCCTACAGTACTGGGTGAGTGATGTCATTTTTTTTAAATTGTTTGGGAAGTTGTTGCTTCATAGAAAGGGCAGTGTGATTTTAGTCTTGTGTTAATATTTACACATAGATATTTTTATATGTGTTCTGCAGTTCCTGTAGGAGCTATTTTTTGGTTTTGACTCTTGTTGCTTTAGTTCTTACAGTTTTGTATGTATGTGTGTTTTCATTCCCTTTCCAATAAAGTGCTAGTTGGATGTGATGGCTTCACCATCATTTGGAGAATTAAAAAACAAGTCAGAATTCCTTTCTGCAGACATGCTGTAGCTGAAGTGGAAGTCACACAAAAGTGCTGAGGTTCTGGCCTATTAGACAGGAGTCAGCTAATGATTTCTTGCTTGTTGATGGTAATCTAACATGTCTAGACAATAGTGGTTTAGCTTCATCAGCCTTATTGGTGTAGTTATCACTGGGTTTCAGTTTGCTTTTTATTAAATACTGTATTTTGTAGTGACTWTATATTGTAAGAGGTATCCATATAGCAAGTATTTCCCGGGCATTGGAAAGCAGGTTGTATTAACAACCTATTACTGTGAATTCTGTGTTGAGAGACAGGAGTCAGTTGCCCAAGTCATTCTAAATGAATTATTTTAATTCTTATGAAGGATCATGTTGTTATCTAGATCAGCAAACTGCAGGGAAGACTTAACACTTTGCAGCCTCAGATCCTTGAGACACTGGAAGCTCTAGTGGACCCCAAGCTTTTATCTGTGGATAGGAGTAAACTACACATTCTCCTGCAAAATGGCAAGAGGTAAATAAGAATAAGCTGTGAAGAGACTAGAAGATGACCATAGAAAATGGCATGCATTAAAATATTAGAAAAATGGTATCTGGTATTAATTTCCTAGATTACTGTAATGCTGAGTTATGCATCTTATTTGGAAATGTAAAAATCAGTATCTGAAAGACTTGTTGATATGTGGGAAAAGGGAAATACGTTCTGAATTGTCAAAAATACCGTTGTGCTTCTTAAACAGCATCTGACAGAATAAAATAATACCTAAGAGAACAAAACAACGTGAAAATGTTCCCCATAATAAAGTAAAATTTGTAAATCTATGTGTTAAGAATACTAGTACTAGTACAGTGATACTTTCATGTATTAGCCTCTCTCATATGACAGTGCAAACATACACTTGCTACATCTTTACCGTGTACTTGTTTCTTCTGACTTTCAAATGCATCCAGAAAACACACCTGGATGCCTTTTAGTGTGTGTCTGTACGTCACTGGGCCCCAGACAGATCACTGCCATGGCTAATTGTGTGGCTTGTAGAGAATGTTTTGAAGGAGCTCTTAAAACCCTGCAAGGAAGTCTTCCCTGGCCACTCTGTCTGGTGAGGGTGCTGGCTGGCAAACTCAGGTAGAGGTTACCTTTGGGCACTGCTGCCAGTGAGGATTACTTGACCTTTTGCCTGTTCTTCCTTCAGCTTGTCAGAACTGGAAACAGATCTTAAAGTTTTCAAAGAAACAATTCTGGAGATCTTAGATGAAGAAGAAGTAATAGAAGAGCTCTGTCTGTCTAAATGGACTGATCCACAAGTATTGTATGTATATTTTGAAACTAGATACTTTTTTAACAGTGTATTTTGTTTAAGGAGAACTTGAACACTAAACTGTATGTTTCTTTTTAAAAAGCAGAAAGAAAAAGTCTTTCTAATTTTTTTAAGCCCTAATGCTTGTTACTTCAGAAATCATTATGGTGGCCATTTTGGAGAGGAACTCCATTGTTACACAGTTACAAATAGTTCTTGACATAACAGGCCAGCTCATCTAATATGTAACGGGATGGGAACAGGATGGCAGAAAGAGCAGATGTTATTTTTCAATATAAATCAACACACTTCCCTCAGTTTCACCAAAAGAAAAACCAAAGAGGCAGGTTTTAAAGCTTGTCTTGAATAGGTCAGATGCCACCCTTCCTTTGCTAGAGGTGTTCTGAACACCTTGCTTCTACCTTTTTGATGACCAGCAGAACCTGAAGGAAAGAGACACTGGGGCAATCTTGTGCATCTGAGGAACAGCATTTCAGATGTACATGCAGAAAGAGTCATTGCATTTTTGAGTTCTGGTGAAAGATGGCACACAGCAACAGCAGAACTGGCCACTTTAATAAAAACTAAAAAGCAAAAAGATAATGTGTATCAGATCCAAATATGTTTTGGGCTGAATTGTGTTTAAATCTTGGGCATAGAGATGTGTTTTATGTATAAGCAGATAATGGAGACTGCCTTCCAGGGTACTTTGTGAAGTCGCTGAATAGTAGTTTTGCCAATTGCATTGCATGCATTAACTCTTCACACAGTAGTGTGGGTTTGAAATCAGTAGTTTCTTGCCCTGCAGAGCTTAGTCTAAATGTGCAGCAGAAACTCAGTATTCCAGAAGTGGGACATGGTTTGCATTTCTAATGCATCTGCTGGAGCAGTATCGGAGGTGGCTCTAAATTCCAGCTGCTCCTGAGGCAGCAGCTGCTCTTTTTCGTGATTTTACTCACAGCCTTCCTTAGTCTGCTGGCAAAGCTTTTGTTGCCTCACAGTAGACAATGTGTAGGAGACATGTAGGAAAGATCCCAATGTCACCTTACACGTGTGTCAGGAGAAACCCACAGTCATCCCTTCTTTCAGACACTGTTGCACAAGGGTAGGAGAGGTAGTAGGAGGTTGTGTGACGAGTGCTGGAGCTGTGCTGCAGGATGCAGGGAGGCCGTCTGTGCATGAGGCACACCAGGAAACACCAGCTGTGACAACACGTTTGCAGGCAGGCTGGCAGTGTGTGAACAGCTTTTCTTACTCCAGGATTGATGCAAGTGATACATGGCATTTGATGAACTCAGGAAGCCTGAAAAGATGTGGGGGAGCCCAGTTAGGTGTATAGGTGCCATTAGAGATCTTTGTTGGAGGAGGAATGGTGAGCTTAGCTCAGGCAGACCTCTTAATTTTGTGTGAAGGAACGGCAGATTGTGGAAGACTCATTAGGCAGATGAAGGCTAGTTAATGAAAGGACATCCGGTGGCAGTTGTTTCCATGACTTTATGGCTGTCTTTATTTTGTATATCCACAGAGGACCTGATGTAAATGTAACGGTACTCATCAAATATGACCTTGAGCTGAATCTGTAATACAGCAGATAGTGCTCTAAGGCTTTCAAATCTGCAGCTCCTCTCATCTCCATGCAGTGAAAACCTCAGGGTCTGGAGGGCTTTCAGATCAGCTTGGCTAACTCAAAGTTTCTGCCCCAGAAGAGAGAAACAAGGTGCTCTGATAAAGGTCCTCAGGGAGCTTATGTGGGTTGATTTGTAAGACATACTACTTATTTTCTTGGAAAACCATTTCAGACAGGTTCCTTTAGCAGTCAGAAATGCCAGGAGGAAAACTTCAGCCTCTCTAGAGAAATGAGTTCATTACACAAAAGAAAAAACGATGAAGAAGCTTCCTGGCTTTGCAGCTAGTTTCCAAGCTCTTGTGGATCTGAGGTGCCTCAGGTTTCATCTACACAATGCCAGAAACATACCTGTTTCAGAGAAAGGTTGCTGTGCCAGCAGCAGCACCATGAAGTAAGATGAAAGTCTGTTGGATAGACTTCACTTAAGAGAGGAGCATCTTTGAATAGATGGTCACTCTTTGGCTGGTTCATAATCCCAAAATGCTTTGCACTAATTGCTGTGTATAGCTCCAATGCCTTACAACTACACCATTTTAATATACACCTAAACCGTCTCCATCACTGTGTAATTGTGCGTTGACTTTTGGTCATGTTTTATTCTTGGGAGTTTTTGACGGCACTGTTTCCAGCTCCCACCACTTGAGGGCACCAAAAAGTTTAGCATCTCCTGTAAAAACTGCGCATTTTATAATAATGATAATATATAATATAAAATTTGTGTAACTTTCTAACTTTGTAATATCTGAAAAACTTCAGATTTGTGGTGGTGTGCATGCTTTGAGCACATTAAATTCTAACTGCTGTGCTCAAAATAATTGACTGCCTATGCCGAGCTGCTGACAAATATACAAATATTTCTTTTATTTTATGCTGTTGGAACTGATGGAAGTTCCTCACCAAAAAGATTGGATTTTGCAGTGTAGTGTCTAGCAGCACTCTTGTTCCCCACAACTCCTACATGCCTTAATACATCAGTAGTACCCTTCTATACAATAGGTAGCTAACCAGACAAATATAAATTGTTGCTCACAGTGAGGAGAGTACGTCTGGGATTGACCATGCAGAGGAAATGGAGCTGCTGTTGGAGAATTACTACAGACAAGCAGAAGATCTTTTAAATGAAGCTCGTGAACTCAGAGTACTGATTGACGACTCAGAAAGCATCATCTTTATCAACCTGGACAGGTTAGCTACTCTCTATTAGATTACCGAAAGCTGAGCACAATTTAGACTTTCTCAAAGCTGTCTACCAGGAAAGCTGGAGAATTCTGTCTTCATGAGGTTTGAATGGACTTGTAGTCACAGCTGCATTGCACTTTTCTTATCAGTGAACTGGATAAAGCAAAGCAACAAGATAACCTGATTAGTATGTGTAATTAGTAAGTACCTCTGTAGCTAGTCATCAGTCTTCCCTAGCAGAGAAACCCAGCTTCTCCTAGATCCTTCTGGTGAGCTACTCAATACAGGAAATGTCTGCAAATTTAGAGGCATATTAGAATTCTGTTCAGAAAAGATGACTAGCCAGAGTCTGGCTAGACTACTCAGGTGTTCAGTACAGTTTAAATTATTACTCGGTAGAGTGATACAAAATTAATAACTTAGGAGCAAGTTTTCTCTTTCTCTTCGTATGCTACATTTTTCACTACTAATCAGATTTCTTACTGACAAATAATTGTAGCTTGCATTTGCAAGAACATGCCACTCTGGCTTTGAGGTCGGTGTTTAATATTCTTTCTCCTCTTCACTGAGGAGTTATCTGTAGAAGCAATTAGTGGATGGATGTTGCATCAGGAAACCACAAAAATCTTTTTTGGAAGACTTGTATATGGAATTCACCCAAACAGGCTGACGTTTATAGTCTGCAGCATTTAACAACTATTTTTTTGTAAAACGTATTAATTTGCAATGCAACAATAAATTTTTGTCCGTTGTGAATACGGATGTAGAAATTCTAACCAGTTAGTGGTGAGAGGACACAAACTTCAGCAGAAATTTACTGTTACTCTGTGTATATACACCTCTGAGAAGTGAGCAGTCTGGAAAGTCTGATGATGGTTAAGCAGAACCTGCTGCCTTAGAGGTGTTCTGATGTAGCAATGTCAAAACTATAGTCTCTTTGTACTGTTGTTTCATGGTCTTTGTCCCTGGGTTACTTAATTCCAGCATGACTTCCTCTCTTTCACTATTGTGTTTTAGTGCAYGCTATATGGAATTTAAGAATTTAGGCAGCAAATCAATTTTTGGGTTCCCCTTACAGACGTTTCTCCCTTCTTTAGCCACCGTAATGTGATGATGAGGCTGAACTTGCAGCTGACTATGGGGACTTTCTCTGTCTCTCTCTTTGGACTCATAGGAGTTGCATTTGGTATGAATTTGGAGTCWTCTCTTGAAGAGGTAAGGACGGACTGCTGCATTTATCATAAAATGTGAGCCCTGCTCTTAGAGTGCATTTTATATTTGGTACAACTTCATTTTTTCTGTAGACAAAGCTCCAGTGATTCATGTGTTCATGCAGTCACTTCTTTTGTAAGCAAATTACTGCATGGCTAACTGCACAGTATTGCAGCCTTTTTTCTATATCATGTCCATGGAAAAGAAAGGGGAAGACAAATTTTTGGTTGTATAACTAGTTGACTATAAAGTAGTATTGAAGTTTCTTTAATGATCATCTATTCTGACAAGACCAGCTTTGTCTTCCATCTACAAGGGTATCTGGCAGGCAGCCAGAGCATTTCCAGCACACTAGAGGAAGTACTCTACTGTCAGTAGATGTTTATAGCTAAACTGGGGAGGAAGGGGTGCAGAATGGGGGGCACAACTTCAAAACTGCACATGACACCTTTAAAACAAACAAATCAAAGGTTTTTTTCCTTTTCAAATCAGTTAAATATAAGGGTTGGATTTTCAAACTTCACAATGAAGAAAGGAAAACTGCATGGGACAGTAACAGAATACAGGACAGTGATTCCTAAGTAAAATGCTTTGCTATGAAACAGCCCTTTTCTCAAGGTAGGGCTTGGCTGTTGATGGTAGAGAGTTTACCACTTCCTCCCATAAATGAAGAAAACACTGGTAGGGAATGACAGATTATCTTTAAGTAATCCCTTTTCTGAAAAGATAGTTGCATGACTAATAGGAGTGTCCTGTCGTTAGGATCCCAGGATATTTTGGCTGGTGACAGGGATTATGTTTCTGGGAAGTGGTCTGATCTGGCGACGCTTACTTTCCTTCCTTGGGCGGCACCTAGAGCCTCCACTACCTCCTCACGTACGTATGGCTGCCCAATGTTCCTGCCTCACACTCTGCGTGTACAGTCCATTCCCAAGGCAGAAAATAAGCTGGATTAGAGGGGTAGGCCACAGAGCACGGCAGAATTCAGCTCAGGGTCTGCTCCTTAACAGAGAAGGTGCTCCGTAGCTGGCTTGAATGAGATGGGGAGCCCCAGTGTTGGCCAGAAGTAAAGCTGCAGGCTTTTCCATGAGATGTGCTGTATTTACTTTCACCTGGAAGCCCAAGGAAAGCTGAGGCTAATGGTAGAAGTAGCTCTCATCCTCCCACTCACATACTAACTGTGGGTCTGTAGTCCTTGTCTTGTGAAAGAGTAAGTAAAGATAAAAGGACAGTGAGGACAAGTACTGGCTCATCTCTGTGGAGAATGATGCCATGATTGTGATGTCCTGACTCTCAGTCTGAAGTTTGTAATAGTTTCTCACATGCACACCAGTTACCTTTGTCATTGATGGTACCGAGCTGTAGGAAGATTTCCAAGGAGATCATGTTCGGGTTAGAATGTGTGGGTCATTTTCCCTATTGACTGCCCTTTCCTGGACTTGCGGAACTGTATTGTTTACCTCACCTTGGCACTGTAATATTTATAACAGACGTATTGGTAGAGTCAAAAATTAAGTTGCTACAAGTGACAGAGGGAGGTTCGGATATACTCTGGTGCTTCCCTCTCCCATCTTTTGCTACTGAGGCAGATGGACGTAGTTTGTTGTGTATTTCTTGACTATGGCTACAATTAAATAGAATATCCTTAAGTGTAGCTCAAAAACAAGTCCATCACATACTGACTGGCTTGGAGAAAGGTACTGGAAAGTCCTAGGGAGGGAGGAGCCAGAGACACTGTTCTGAAAATAAGGGGAGAAAAATTGGGGTTCAGGCCTCTGTGAAGCTTTATTTCCTTCTGCCACATGTAGAGCAGCTTCTTGTCTAATCACAGGCTATTTTGTTTCTTGCCTAGGTTCCTACAGTTTTGAAAAAATCCCAACCAGCAGCTGGAAGAGTGGAGATAAAGACCAGCCTTAAAGGAGAAACATTTGGGCTGAGCAGAAGCACATTAGCAAACCAGTAGGAACAGCAGGAATGAAGAGACTTTTGTTGCTACAGGGTGGACTTTGGACACTTTCCTTGTATTTGTTCTTCCTTACTGAAAACTGCAAGAATTTCTGAACTTGCTAATTTAATATATATTTTGTGCCAAAAATCTACAGTGAGATTTTTAATGCTCACACACAAAAGGAGAGAAACACAAGGGAAAACAGTGAAATGCTTTCTTCAGTAGTTTCACCTCCACCCCATGTATGTGCCTTTAGTTTTCTGTATCACATACATGTACTTATTTTTTGGGCATTCTCATTTTAATTGTTTCTCTCAAATACTGCTTTGCTTAATGGCCTTTCTTACAAAGAACAGAATTTTTGGCTTAAAGGAGGACAGCGGTCAGCATTGATTAGTAATTCTGGTTCTGAGCTGCAGATTTAGGAATCTGACTTCAAACGTCAAAGAAAAGTCCACCCCAAGAGTGGCTTCTTTAATGGATTTTTAAGGCCCTATTTAATTGCAGAGAACAGGTTTTCCAGAGCAAAAAACATACCTGCATCTCTGGTGAAGCRTTACCTCTAAATTGGCAGCAATGAGAAACAATAGTTTCTCTTATTTTATGTGAGCAGTAAAAGGCTTTGAAATGTAGCTACTAATCTTGGATATTCCKTAACAATTAATTTAGGCCCAAAAGATGCAGTTTTAGGAGCAGGGAAAGCGGGTCTATGGGTAATGCCTACTTGCGTTTTCCATCTGACACTATTTCAACACACATAGATACAGGTGCAGTTTAACAATTCCTCATGTTGTCATAATTCAAATTCTGGTAAAAATCAACAGGTGGGTGGTTGGTTTCTCTCGAGCTGGGCTTTRTCTTCAAGACAAAGCGTGGACTAGCCTGCACCACAGTAAGTAGCCAGGTTAGTTAAGGATGTGGAAGCCTGATGTCATGTGATATGCTGAAGGAAGGAGTAGAAGCCTTATGCCAACTATTTGTGTTTTTTCTTAGGACTTCTCTCTAAGGRTGTACTTCTCACTGGTTTCTCTCAGGTTGTAGAGAGAGCATGAAATATTTCTAAATCACGTCACACACTGTCCATTTCTTGTTTGGGATTTTTTAACCTCTATGTAACACAGTGAGCAGCTCCTTAGGTGCTACCACATAAATCATTGTACTGGCACGGGTTGAAAAGACAGTAGCTGTAGCTGTGAACATTTTTCTCTCAGGACTAATGAGTCAAAGATGGAAATAAAAAGGTTCATAAATTAAAGTTGTGCAGGCCTGTGATCCTGGTTTGGTTAAAAGCAGTTGTACATAATTATTTTCCAACAGTTCTTTTTCTGTATGTGACTTTAAGTACAGATATTAAAGGCATGAGAAGGTGAGAAAGATAATGGGGCTTTTAATGCTTTTGAGTTTTTTAGCTGAATTTTTTTGCAGACTTTTAGCTTAGCAGGTAAAGTAGTAAAAAACCTCAAAACTGAGCAAGCCAGCGGAAAAAACAATGGCTCACATACCTTGGCTGATAAACCCCAGGACAGCTCAGTGTGTGAACAGACATGGATGCTGATGTTTTCAAACAAGTTGTAGTTGAATTAGGCCAGAACTGAAATATGTTGGTGCAGCTGTTTGGGGAGCTTTCACGTAAGCTCTTGTGCAGGGAGGCTTCTGTGAACTCCTTTTGATTCCTTAACTGTACATAGCTGACTTAAAGCACAATAAAAGCATGGAGAGAAAGACATGTCTTTTACAAGACTGCTTTTTCTCTCTACAGACATGCGAATGTTTAAGGTTTTTCTTACCATTCAAGTAGCCAAAATGCATTCAGGTGCAATAAAATTACGTGGAGATCACACAGAAAAAACAAAAGCCAGTGGAGAGTGTAAGTTCAGAATGGAATTGCTACAGAACATACTGGTTTCATTAATTTTCCTTTGAAAAGGAAAACTTTAGTCTGCCCTTGTAAGTGCACGGCTTGTTTTGCCTCATACCACAGTTCACAGATTTGTAAGGTAACTACTGCAATCCCAGTTCCATCCAGTTCTTCATGAAGTTCAGATTTTTAACTTTTTTTTAAAGTTTTTTGCTATTTGGGCAAGTCCTCAAAATAATTACCAGAATGCATTGCACATAAAGCTAATGTTCACCTTGCCTTTTTTTTTTTTTTAAATTTGCTTCAAACAACATCCCTGAGAGAGAATTCCTAAGAAGGTAAGTTGAAGTGTTTCACTTTGGAGTATGACCTTTAGAATTCTGTGTTATTCCACTGACTTGTGTTTTTGAAATAAAAATAATGCTTTGCATTTGCGAAGGAGGCAAGAGAGAGAAAATACATGCACATATTTGTCCACGGACTAGCGTTCGTAATAATAGCATCATCACATTTTGCTGCTCAAGTTGTTTAATAGATAATTGATGCACACTCTGTTAAACCTGCATAATACAAAACTAGTGATAATTAGTTGAAGATAATAACTGTTAACAATAAAAGCTGTTAACAATTCTAAGCTACCATGGTCATGGAATTTTACACAAAGCACAAAGAAAGGGTGTCAGGGTAATCAGCCACAATTGCAAAAGCAAAAGCATTTCCTAAAACATGGTCAGTCTTGCTTGTGCTTTTCTCCCTGGGAGATCTGAGCTGCACTACACACTCAATGCAGGCCTCAAGACTTGATAGGACAGTCCTGTTGATTGGCACCCTCCTTTCTGTCAGGCTTAAAGCTGCCCCTCCTCCATGCTTATTATTTTGACAGTAACTCTGTAACATAGAATCCTTATCTTTATCACAGCATATAAGGAATTGTAATTTACGTGCTGCTATTTCCCACGTTTGTTAAGAAGATACTCAAATCTGACCAGTAAAGAAGGTGACCACTGAACATTCCTTATACAGCCAAATACTACTTCTAAAAATCTAGCTGCCTGCTCATTTCAGCCTCTAAAAGGTTTTCAGACCAGCGTGCGTGTTCTAGGTAAGTGATGCTGCTGCCCACAACAGAATTCAGCAAAAGCTTGCTGACATGGTCTGTTGGTTTGTGTAGGCTCAGGAAAGTATCACAGGTACTACAGAGATTCTTCACTAAAATACCAGGTGGGCTCTTGTTTCAAAGGCTACCATGAACTTCTAGAGCGAGTAGATAAAAAGCCTTCCACCAAGTCGAGCTTTTGCAGAACTTCTCTCTGCTGCCACTACCACTTCTTTCTGCAGAGATAAAGAGCAAAGGTTACCAAAATGCAACTGCAGGGGCATGGCTGCCTTAAGCTTCCCTAGTGGATTTTGACCATCTTATTAGTGTCATACAGAAATGGGATGGGAAATGACAGAGCAGCCCACCTCATCAGAACAGCGATTAACAACATAGTTTGGCAAACAGACTATTTATTTATTTCATTTGGGGAACTGGAACAAGTTGGAGCCACGTGAAATTAGTCTCTTGTCAATATAAAGTGTTTCTCAGGGCTAAGATCAATACAGATAAAGCTGGGGTGTGGACTAGATTGGTGCCATAGCAACAGAACACAACTGCTTGGAGAATGGCTTCTTTTGCACTCAGTAGTGCCTGTGTTTCAGGTGTTGGATTATGCACCCTAACCTAGCTGAGAAGAATTTACATTTCTGGCTGTTTCTCTATTGCATGTTTCAATACAAGAAGTCAAACATTTGTTCAAGACCGGTTGTGCACCTCTTCAGCCTAATGCTGAGGCTTCCTCTGTACTCACAGAGGGCCCCGGTGCTCATGGAGCTGATGTCAGAGGAAGCAGGACATTGGATCCTACTCAGCTGAACAAGCACTAAGTAACCTTCAAGCTGGGAAAAAAGGTTCCTCAGTGCATCATACAAATGTCAGGATTGGTGTTTGGTAAAAATAACGGGCATCTGAGGGAAGCAAAGAGAAATAGGTACACAAAGGCATCATAAATAATTCAGATAAGAGCTGGACCTCTCTATGTTTGGAAACACTTGACATATAAACAGTGTTCACTGCAAGTGATAGCCTGGACAGCAAGCCTGTAAAGACTAAATGGGAGAGGGGGTTTTGGGTGCCTGGTTGGCTCCATAGCTGAGCATGCACTTTGCATACAGGTTGGCACGAACAGTAAAGCCAAGAGGCACCTACGCTCCATTTACCATGCAACCTTTCAGCAAACTCCTAAGCAGTTTAGATTTCAGACTGGTTTTAGATGATTTCTTTTAATTCAGGTCCCAAAATTTTGGGTACTGCATAGCTCATCGACCTATAAAATGGGTTTAATTATCAGTTCAGAGAGTGACTTAATTAACTATGTAAAGAGCTTAAGACTTCTGAAAATGAGTAAGATACATGTGAGGTGTTAGCTAGTATATATGCAAGTGAGGTAGCAGGATGTTATGAAACAACCAACACCAGTAATTTTTCTCACCTTTCTTTCAGATTTCACAGTGATAACGGAACTCCCAAATCTTGATAGTTCCTATAAAATAACACTGCTGGTTATAATGCTGCTAGGGTGTTTTTAGTAGGACTTCTTAGTTTCTCTTAGCAGTTTATTTTCTGGTTACTTACCTCAGGAGAAATCAGGACATACTGTGCCTGAAGAAGAAAAAGAAGAGGAAATAAAAAGTCAGTGGAGGGAACCACGCTAGGAAAGAAGACCAGTATGATAACCCTGACTCCTTAACAGCAAAGTAATTTAAGAACAAACAGGAGGAGCCAAATTGCAGAGATTCAGAAACCTGCATAAATCTTCTGTTTTCTAGAACCAAGTCAGAACACACTAGATATTTGTACTGGATGTAATTACTTGGCTATCATTATAAACTCATGTCCAGAATGCACTTCCATGTATTCTTACCCAGTTCTCAGGACAGGGAGATGTCCATGATGTGCAGTGGCTTGTCACGTTCCCTGAGGATGCCTGTCTGCCATTGTAAATATAAACACGGCCCGCTGCCCCACCAGATAGGATTGAGGTGATTCCGTTAGTTCGCAGTGGGGATGCCACAATCATTTCATCTGCACACATTGCAAAGAGGACATAACACAGCAGAAGTGAATTGATGCTAAACCCAAACAGGGGAGAGCTGGAATTTACATGCCTCTAGATGCCACGATTSCTACTAATGATGGCAACTAAAATGTTTCAATTTCTGACTTGAGTTGCTTGGGATTTTTTATTCCCTATAAGGCAAGATGGAATACTGGTACAAGTCGGTTGGGAAAGCAGACTTTGGCACTTGTATGAATACGTAGGTGATCAGTCTTCCTGTTGACAAAAGGTAAACACTTCACCTCTGATCTAGATTCATCAAGCTTTACCTAGTCCATCGTTATCCAGATCACTTAAGGATATGTCTCCTCCAAAACGAGAAAACCTCCTGTCCCCACTGAATGTGCTGAGCAAAGAAGGCTTGGTGCTGTCTGACAGATCATATACCAGTGTCAGTCCAGCTTGATGCAGCACTGAGGACATAAATAAAATCCTAGACAGGCTGTCTGGAAAAAAAAACAAACCAGATGTATAGCATCAGACACAGGAAATCAGGTTTAAGCCTTACAATATGTTAGCAGGTAATACTGGCATTACATAAAATGGACAAAATTAATGTAATTTATCAAATAACAAATATATAGGCTTAACACTAATTACCATAGGAAAAAAAAGTTCTTAGTCATAGTACCAAGGGAGAAATGTATTGAAGTAAAAGATAGACTTCTGCATTTTGACTTTCTCAGTTCCTTAATGCCTCCTGCCAGAGTGAGGACAGAATACTGTGTTCTTTCTATTCCAAGAAAGATACAGTCTACTAGCAAATCACTGCTACATAAATAATGCTGTTAAGCCCGTTTTAAGGAAGGAAAAGACCCATTGAAGTTGAGGCATAGTAGAGAGGACTCTACATGTAAAGCACTTATAGGTGATTACAGTGATTTCTAATTTTTTTAAAAATTACATGGCAATTTAAAGGTCCCTTTTCTAACTTAAAAGTTGTATCTCTCCTCTGATCATACAGAAACAAACATCCTAAAACAGAAATGGTCTCCAGTTTTCAGGACATACCTGCAAAAGGTGCACCTACCACCAAAACTTTCCTTGTGTTCCCGGCCACAGACATCACACCACTGGCCAGAGACAAACCCATTCTGCCCATCTCCTGTTAGATTTTTAAAACATCTATGTAATTTCTACAGAATGTCATGTTACTTCAAATTATTCACAAGGTGCCATACTAAAGAAGGAGCCCTACCTTGTCTCCAGTTATCTCAAACCAGCGCTCTGTACTCGGTGGGTTATACCCATACACCTTCCCAACACTCTGTCTGACATCCGACAAGAGGGGATTGCAGCTTGAATTACAAGGCAAAATATATTTGTATGTAACAACATATTTTTTTACATGTTTTCACCTTTTACTTTGGCATACTAGTGCCTGACAAATTCTACAAATCTATTTCAGTAATTCCCATACTTGTTCTAACTAGTTACATAATAGAGTGCAGACTTGGTCTGTCCATCCACTTCTTTTTCATTCAATACATCTTCATGTTTTGTTTGCTTTTAAAAATGCTATCTCAAAGTGAGAGCTATCTATATGTTTATTTAAGGTATGCTCACCTGTCAGCATTTTTGTGGCCCCTCTTCCCCTCCCCAAGAAATTCTTAAGTGTCTCTAAATAACAAAGACCTGCCCTAGAGAGGGTGTAAAGACCCCTGTCTCCATAAGGAAGGGTGAAGACAAATATATGAATTTAGTAAAAATATTCTAAGCAGAGCAAAGAGGAAACTTCCTGAAAAATTGGAAGTCTAATCTATTACAAATTTGTAGAAGTAGAGCAGAATGGAGAAGAGAGCAAGCTGTCACATACAACACACCTAGCACAACTCTTCCATGTAGGGCTACCAATCAGCAGTAATGTTATGTTCTCCAGCTGGCAGCTGTCAAGTGAAAATCCAAACCAAGCATAGTTTTCTTCCCCTTGCACCATCCAGTTGGCATCCTGAACTGAGAGAAATCCTGAGAGACCAAAAAAAAATATGAATTAAATCTTGGTGTGCCCTGGCATAGAAAAGTCCGCTCGCAATCCTCCCCTGATTCATCCTGTGACAACAAGTTCCTCTACGCAAAGTTACACTGTCCATGGTATGGCACCAGTGATTGCTGACTTCAAAGACTTGCTCACCCTGCAGCTGCAGTGGCTGGTGAAAGCTTTTATTCCACACATCCTGTTTCTCAATCCTTCCAATAGCCTACGAAAAAGTACTTGAAAGCTACCAGTCAAGCCTGCCCTAAACTACTTACTGTTTATCAGAACTTGTAATTCTTCAAGAGTCCTCGGTGGGAGAACTTCAAATAATTCTGGCTATGATTTAAATAACTCATTCTGTGCTTGGGTTTTACAAAAATGTCAGTTAGCAGTGTTTTGAAACCGATTTTCTTGTGGTTTTACATGAAGTAGAATAAGTTACAAAAATTAAGTATTATTGGAAATCTCAATTACATGATTCTGACAAAGCTACCCAAACTTTATTAACTTTATTTAGCTCCATATATGACATTTCCTCCCTCATTCACAAAAATCCTCATCACCTGTACTCAATAACTGTATTCACGTGTAGCATTCCTCTTCAGCCACATGAAGGAGTGTACAGAACGATAAAGATTCATCTGTTGAGGTTCATTTGCAATTTTCCAGGGAAGAGCAGTGAGCCTGCTCTGGACTCACAATATATAGTTGAATCCATTGTTTTAGCAAGGCTTTCAACACAGTCTCCCACAATGTTCTTCTATCCAAGCTAGGACATTGCAGTCTGGATGGATGGACAACCAGATGGAAAAAAACTGGTTGAGATGATCACCCTGACAAGAGCAGAGGACAATGGGTTGTTCTCTGAATGCCTGTGACAAGTGGAGTACCTTCAGGGATCAATCTTTTGGCTCATCCTGTTGAACACTTTATTATGAATGATTCAAAGAAGGCAACAATATGCCCTTTTGTGAGGTTGGCAGATAACAGGAGATTGCAGAAGGGCTACCATTCAGAGGGACCAAGAAAGGCTGGAGGAACAGGCTGACAGAAACCTCACAAAATTCAGTGAGGATGAATGCAGAGCCTGACCCAGGGAAAGGAGATGTCCTTGCAGTGATACAGCTGGAGACAGACTGGCTGAGGAGCAGCCATGTGGAAAAGGCCCTGGAGATCCTGGTGGGCGGAGAGCTCAGTGTGAAGCTCTGACAACAGACAGCCAAGAGTGTCCCAGACTATATAAGCAGGAGCATGGCAAAGAGATTGAGAGAAGAGGTTGTTCCCACTTTACTCCTCCCTAGACCACAACTATAATACAGTAGCAGGAAAGATGTTGATAAACTGGAGCAAATGTAGTCAGCGTATTCCATGCCTTCTGTGCCTATGAGATCACTATGCCTGGTGGGAGGACAACAGACAATGAGCACAAGCTGAAACAAGAAAGGTTCATACTGGCAGTAGCAAGACATTTTTTTCACTATGAGGACTGCCAAGAAGTAGAACAGCTGCCCAGAGTGGCTGTACAATCTCTATCATTGGAGGTTTTAAGACCCAACTGGAGAAAGCTCTGAGCAGTCTGGTCTGGCCTCACAGCTATCCCTTATTGAGTAGGAGGCTGGGCACCCTCTGAGATCACTTCAAACCTGAATTATCCCACGATTAATTAGGAACAAATTAACAGTCACATAAAATATGGGAAGGTTAAGTTACTCAACAAATATTACCTTGGTCATTCCTGTTGAAATGAGAGTAAAATGCAACCACAAATCCTCTCTGCTGCCCACCACCGGCTGCATATGGAGAGCCCACAACCAGATCAGCATTTCCATCCCCATCAACATCTGCTGCCAGGAGGGACCAACCAAGATTACAGTAGGAATACTGCAATAAACAGTTAGTTTAAGCCTGAAATAGAACTGAAACCACCAATTCTGTAGCAAAATAGAGCAACTTACTTCTAAAGAGCTAACTGTGCTTCTGACCAAATTACCCTCCCACTCCGTGGCTTCAAGTCTGTTTTCTTTGGTTTTTTGTTTGGTTTGGGTGGAGATTTTTGGGGTGTTTTTTTTGGAGGGCTATGCATCTTTTTGTTAACCTTACTGCCTCCCCTGCACTGAGGTACAAACATCTTTTCCACATCCAATCAATGTACGCAAGCACCTACTTGCTCCATCCCCATCAGTCTAAATTTCCTTGCAATTATAAGTTTGATTTTAACATTCTTTTTTTAATTCCGTAAGCCCCTTTCCCCATTATCTCATCTCCTGCTTGTGTAGCCCTGTGTTAGCCTGGCTAACAGGATAGTATAAACAGGATATTACATGTTATCAATATACCTGACAAGTTATGGTAACGTTTGGCTGAGATGCCAAGCCTCCTCCTTCAGTGCCCAAGTAGACATACACAGCACCCTAAACAGCAGGAAAAGCAAATACAGTATGAGAGCACCCACATGTCAGTACYAAGTATTAAATCCAAGGCAAATCACAAGGAGTAGAACAGTTCTGCAAGGGCTATTCACGCAACTGCATTTTTCCTCTCAGAGCCTTCCCATAATACTTTCTTTCCCACCCCAAACCTAAGAATATCCATTCGTAATGGGTACTGCTGTAACCAAGCAACAAACTAGAGAAGTACATTTTTGCTACACTGTGTGTAAGGAGCAAGGGCAGTATAGTACATATTTATACTTCTAATACACACATCCAGGTGGCTCAAATTTTGTTAATTATTATTAATGCAATGGCAAACAGTGCAAGGCACAAGACACACACAATTTTCCAAGTTACTGGGTCTAAGTAAAAGCATTTAAATTCTTATTTAGACATAAATTAGTATCTAAAACTCTGAAGAGTTTTAAGCTTAATGGATATGGTTTAAATCAAAACATTTTACCTCTCAGTTTGCACRGCCTCAAAATACTCAGGGACCATTACATGGGCTTATCTGGTAAGCTGCAAATCATTAAGCCTCTGTAACTTGATTATTTTAGCAAGTGTGTCTGTGTTCATCACATTTTAGATATCATTTGTTGGCCTGTGACAGCACATGACAAAGCTCATTGACCCATGAGGTCCATTCCAGACTCTCTGTTCCTAAATAAAAAGGGTACACTTGTTTTTAATGAATGGCCCTTACATTTCCAGCACATCAGTGCTGCCAAGTTTCAATCTGGTTTGGATTTCTAATGTGCAAAAGGCCACTGAAAGAAATACAGATAGCTGTCATTGCTCTAGTCAAAGTACCTACAAAGGTTATAAACTTTTGTGTTTAAATTACAATGTCACTTTGAGCAATAACAGAAATTCTCTTTTTCATTTCATTGTTCAAAAAAACATGTATCAATAAAAACGTTTAGTTTGGAGAGGAAAAAAAAATCCCCAACAAACTCATGTGTGTAGCTTACTTTATAAGTAAGAAACTGAGATCCCACAGAAGGTGCTCCAATTGCCAGATCTGGCACTCCATCCTCATTGAAGTCCAGGACTGCCAAGGCAGACCCAAATCTTCCTGAAGGCTAAAAGAAAAGGGATTGCTCTAATGTTTTCAAGACAAAACCATAAAATCCTAACGCACATTTGCACAGGGAAGAACTGGAAACAGATGACAATAGTCTATCCCAATAATTCTTTTTCTCCTAAGTAATAACCTCCATGCCAATACACTAACTCAAAGTCAACTGTTCTGTTTGAGGATGTGGAGGTGTTAAAATGAAGGACAACTGAACATAATGTGGTGCTGCTTTGCTCTTTCCTCTTCTGCACCATTGATGTTAAGCTTATGGTCTTTCCTGTTGACAGCATTATAACTGTGAACCACTAAAACACTGTATAAGAAGACTGTATAAGCAGCTGTTACTTCACAGTTTATAACCACAGAAACAGATTAAAAGGAAATGTATCTCATTTCTCCCTATTCTCTTCTTTGTGAATAAAGGTATTTTCTACAGAGGATCATATTTAATACTTAAAAGGGTTGTTTGCTCCTGCTTCTTGCTCACAAACCAGCCACCATCATGTCAAATCATAGTTTCCTCTTTTTTTTTTCAATACTCTTACTAAAGACACAATGTTTTGGGGAGAAGTCATCAATTAATAAAAAAATGTCGCTTCAAAGGAATTGAAACATATCAAATTAATAATTTTAGATTAAAAAGGAAGGGAAATTCACAGTATTTTCATAAATGCAGGGACAAGAATAAGCTTACTGTGACTTACAGAGATACTACCTCAGTTTTATTCAAGGGCACATTATGGTCTAATGCTCACTTATCTGGCACAGTAATGAAAGTGAACCTACAGATCACCATTGCTCCAATTGTTCCTGGGACTTTAATAATTATAATTTTTCTTGAAAAGCATATGACATCCTTTAATCAGGAGGAGTATTTCAGGAATAATACTCATACACATTAGTGATACCATTGCTCAGTCAAAATTTAACCCATTTTCAGGCAAAAAAAATTAAGTGATAAATATCTGACTTGACACCCCACCTGATGACCCTGTAGTACTTGGTCAGCTTTCCCATCCAGATCCATGTCCTCTGGTGGCAAACCTGACTGATTGCCATAGACCACATACACCCGTCCTATCTGAACGTGGCCCATGGTGCTGTACCCTGGTGCTCCAACCACCAGATCTTCATATCCATCCTGGTTTAGGTCAGCTGAGATCATTGCCCTGTACAGCAAGGGAGTCAACAAAATCAGCATTAGCTTCCAAACTACYACAACATTACTGGAAAAAAATCATTTTAATTCAGATAAACCACACAGTTTTGCAAAAATCTACACAGCATTTTTTATATCGTATATTTGATTTGTATTTTCTTAAATAAAAATAGAGCCTCTAAGCTTCGTCTTCCATTAATGCATACGAGATCTGTAGGAACTACTTTTTACTGACATCAGGCACCTGAGAGAAATCAGAGTAAGGAGCAAGAAAAAARGCTGCTTGCATATGACAAAAAATACAAAAAAGGAAATTAAGTATCTTTTAAATGGAATATCTGATTTAATTGATGGACTTACCAGGAGCTAAGCAAAGGGATCACAGTTCTCAGTAATATGTTGGATTTTAAGGGGGGAATGTAGAAAGAACTAACTACTGTTAATTTGGCCAGTGTGAAGTAAACTCAAGAATTAAATCCAAATTTTGAGACAGAATAAGTGAAGTAAGATGAGCAGCAATGCAAATTAATTTTATCACTCTTCTCTTTTGAAGATCAAGGTAAAACCTCACAGGCAAGGAAAGAGAACATGCCTCTCTCCATCCTGAATCTACCTCTGAACTCGCTACTAGTCTTGAGTATTTCCAAGAACACTCACTAAGCATCATCAGTCATCAACTCATGACAATTAATTTTGTACAAACATCAACCTATAATCAAAAAAGGGTAACAACGTTCCTATACTGTTCAAAAGTAGAGCTGATGTCGGTTCTAATTTTGGTTCCTTCCAATCTGAGCTTGATCAACATCTGAAAGAAAAATCTTATGGGTTAACTTGTTGTTCTGGACAGACAACATAAGCCATTCCATCAGATTTGTACCACTAGTTGATTTGCACTGTCACCTTTAAAGAGTATCCAAAGGATCAACAATAATATTTTGGTGGGTACTCAAAATTTTCGGAAATTAAGAGTGAGGTAGGATGAAAAACAATTACCAACCATCCAAGTCTAGCATAGGGTGAAGTCAGAAAATATGAAGCTGCTGGCTTGGAGATATGCTTAGAAGATTTCTGATGTGTAGCTCCTAATGCTCTCCAGACATCGGTTTTAAAAGCATGGTTTATCAGGCGGAGGGATTTCTGAAATAAAAATAACAAAGAGACACAAGAATGGTTAAAACACAGGCTGAAACTCTAAAACATTGTGGGTCACCTCAAAAACCAAGTCACCAACCGTGGAAATTACCRCATGGATTTAAGAGGACTCTGACTCAGGTCACAAGCACCATTTTTGAAAGAGACAAAAATCTGTGTGTTCTAAAGGGAGCACTACTAATTGTTCACTGCTGTGCTTTGCTGGGAGTTCTTAACCCAAAAAAAAGCAATCATATGCCTGTAAAATGTAAACACTAAATACATATTTTGTCATTTTTTGTTGTGGTGGCCCAGCCCACTCATGGGCTGTGGCAGACCAATGCCCATCAGGTGCTCACCCTCCAATGGACTGATGAGGGCAGATCCGCAGGTGGATCTGAGGGCGGCACTGAGGTTTAAGACCACACCCCCATCTAGAAAGTTCTGTTTTCCTCGACACCCCGTTGGCTCCTTSTTCTCTCTCCCTCCTCCTTGTAATCCCCACTGGTTGTCCTGTTGATGTCTCCACCCCTTTGGTAGTTCCCTATTGGCTGTTCCCCTTCTCTCCACCCCGTTCCTCCTGTATAAAAACCCTGGACCCTCCTGTTTCCCCTGTCTTTCGTCCCTGGACCCTCCTGAGCCATTAAAGCTTTGGAACCCACACGAGAGACCTCTTTCAATTCTTTACCTCTGGGAACGCTGGCCGAACACCCGGCAGGTTGGAGTGCGCTCCCTCTTATGAGGAGCCAGCACAGGCAACCATCTGCCACAGCCCTGCAGTGAAGCCAGTGTCAGAAGGACCTGGCGTGAGAGTGGCAAGGATTTTCAGGAAGGACACTGCGCATCCTCCTCCGAGGACCCCCGTAGCCAGCATCAATTTTTGGCACTGGGGGATGTGTTCTAACTTCACTATACAATGAGAAAAGTGTATAAATTGAGTATTTAAGATGTACATACATAGATTAACAATGGTACTGGAATCTCCTGAAGTGAAGTCAGAGACCCTGCTCCATCACACAGCATTTCAGACATAAAGGAAAACAATTTTATACAGGGCTGAATTTTACCTGACACATCTGTCAGTTCTCACTTACTGTTGCCCAAGGCTGTATGTTGAATTGAACTCCTCTCTCTGTATAGTTTATATTCTTCTCAAGTGTTTCTGTAAGCAAAGAAGTTGTATTCTTGTGACGTTCATGTTTTGATTGTTTGTTTCTGCTAAAATAATAAAGAAGGCAGTAACAAGAATGAATATAACCGAACTACTGGCTTGAGGTAAAAGTCTCTCAGGTCCTGCACAGTTCCTTTATACAAAACTTAGTTATTCATGCTAAGAGAATCTCCAATTCACACACAGAAAGATGACCCAAAATAATTTCAATAGCTCACTATCCACATTAGCAGAAGACTCTCTCCTTTCATCACCAAACTTTTAAACCATCAGAGCTGTACTTACATGTGGTTGTCCTTCTGTTCCTTTGTGCAGTTTATAAACAGAGGGTTCTCAGGCAGGTAGCAGCCACTAAATAAAAATACACAGATTGCACTTTAAAGATTTAACCGCAATGGAAGTGAAAATAAAAATACAACTTTTATCTTTACTCTGTTAGTAGTCATCAGTTTTCTCAAGAAAATCAAAATCAGAGCGTCATCATAACCATTAGAAACCCCTATCATATTTATTTAATGACTTTGATTAGATTCTATATGAATATCATGTCTTCATAGAACCCTTGAAGGAAACTTACCGTAACATGCCCTGTTGTCTCTGTGAATCTAAAGCAGTTTTAATGAAAGTGCCATTCTGGAACAAAGAACGTAGCAGATTGTGCCATTCTGTATTTCAAACATAATTTCCCAAAACAGCAACAGTGATGTTTTCCATATAAATGGATGGATTAATTGTCAATGTTGGTCTTAAAAAATTATTTACAGAAAGGCTACACTTGTAAGAGAGCCATACAAGGCTAGAACTTCTATAAAAATATGAAACTGTGAGTGGAGGCCTGAGTTTAAACACTACAATATATACTCCTACTCTTCCTAATCCTATTTGCCTTCAGTGTCTGAAGGTAATTTCTGACCTCCCCTCAGAAGGGACATCTTTGCTGACTGATCACAGCAGCCAGAAGGTGCAGGCTCAGATTGCCAGGCCAGGCAGAACTTCAGGGCATGGCTTTGCAACATTTAAGCAAACCCTTGAGTACGTGTTAAAGAATGCCCCAAATTTTCCCTGCTAAGTATTAGGTGGACATGCCAGAGGCTTGCCAGGCTGATGGAGTGTGAACAGATAACAAATACAAACTCAAGGCCCATGTAATCCTGTGCACCTGGTTAAAAGGCAGACATGGAAATCGCTTTGTCCAAGCAAGGATCTAAAGCTCAGCACCTCTTCTGGGAAAGAAGCTGCCTTAACAAGAACATTTAGGTGGGTGTCAGAACTTGACCACTGCATTTCATATTTTGGGACACAGAGTTTACCTGGTTCCATTCTCTAGCATATGGCTTGTCAGCTCAAAAATATTGTTTGTCCAGAATGCCATGTCATCCACTCCTCCAAGGAAGTATTCATGGAACTTCTCCACCAGGAATGGAGATTTACGAGCATATGTTGGAAAAAGCTGAGACAGGCAACATACTTAGTAAAATGGATTACATAATCTCCATGCTATATGTTCACTTTATAAAAAAAGCAGAAAACCAACCTTGCCTACAAGAAGCCTTTCTCCATGCCTGAAAAAAAGAAAAACTCTTCAGAAATAAAACTTGCTTCATTTAATATTGAATTATTTAAACAGTTCTTTTCAAGAGTCCTGCATGGTAAACACTATGCAAGTCATTACATTTCCATGTTGGTTGTTAAAATACTTTTTAAAGTTGTAATGTAGAAAGTAACAATATAAACTTTATTGCCCTTAATTTTGAGGGATTCACAGTTTTTGTAAATGCTGTGTGACTACTGGTAATTAACTGAAATAAAGGATACAGCTAAGCTGTTCAAAATATTCAAAAGCAGACACTGCTAGATATCTAAAGTCTCTTTTGAATTATTCTTGGACTTGAAGGGATCTAAATAAAGTGTAGATAAGGCATGTATCTAGATATGTACACTACTCCTTCAGTACATGGTAATTATATTGCTAACACRCCACAATGCATGGGTACTTGAAGACACAGCTGTTCTCAAATAAATAGGCATAAATATGTTAAATGTATAAATGCATTAAAAAGCCAAGATTCATCATCTGTGGTGCAATAATTAATTTAATAGTCATTAGCAGTCCAAATTCAAGTTTTAAAAAAATTCAGGTGTTCTGTGATTTTGGGATCTAGGAGGGAGTCTATATTGCTGACATCAATGCATAAGGTGTTTCAAATACAATTACCATAATTTTCCCACACATGTTTCACTTACAAAAGCCCACATAGAGCTATTCAACTTACAGTTCAAAAAACAGCAGGAAAGTACAGTCAGTAATTGTGCTTTCAGTTATGACTTCTTTTCCATAAAATTCCTTATAGATAGCTGCTAGGTCTTTGACAGGTACATACCTAAAAACAAAAAGGAGGTATTACAACAACAGATGTTTCACAGCACTTGATAAAATTTACAGTTCTTGTAATAACAATAGCCTATAAAATATTCTAAACTTCAAAACATACATAAGTTCATGGAGATTTACAAATGCCAGAAAGACCAGGATTGCACATGCAACTGTGAGGGGGAAAAAAAAAGTGTATATCTAAATCTTTGGCTCATTTTTATGCTTTTAAAACTGTCTGAATTCAACATCCTCACCTTCCAAAACTTTAAATAGATCTCACTTAGACTGCCATTTAACTGAGTTATTTAACTAAGTGCTAGGACATTCCAGCAAAGGTTTTCACTGGTTATTTTATATATAAATACTTATAACTTCAGAGATAAATAGTTTAATCTTTCTTCTATGTTCCTATACATAAAATTCTCTTTTTCTTCTGGCCTTCCAGTTTGCCACATCAGGGAACAGTAAATATGCATATAAGGAATACCAAACTTAGAAAAATTCAAATAGCTGCAAGGGTTTCTTTTGAAAGAAAATAAAGAAGGACAGCATTTTGTTAAAACATTAATACAGAACTATGTGATGTGATTATATTATATTGTATATAAATATACAGAATAAGCGAAATAAATATTAAAGAAGACTTACCAACTTGATGCCAGATAACTGAAGTCCAGCTCAAACTGACTCACTACATCTCCTCCTGAGGACGAAAGAATGAAAAAAAACCCACATAGCCCAACAAAAAAAACCTATTAAGTATCTGTCATGGATAACAGTGTGGATGAAGCTATGTATGGCTATGCTATATGTATTTATATGGCAGATCTTCCAGCTATACATTTAGAAGACACAAATGGTTCACCTGAAAGTATGCTGCACAGTTTATACCTCCATAAAATAATGCACAATTTAAAATCGAAGTAGAGACTCCATCTAAATCTTAGCGTCCTTTGGTCTGCATTTTGGCTTTAAGCCAAGTGTTCATATGCCTTATAAAATCTCCTAAAACACGGAGCATGGGGACAGGTACAGCAGGGCTTTGCAAGCCATGGGGAAGGGCAAGAATACAGTGTCCATATGCCATCCTTAGCATCCTTGCACAGGATAAGAGCCAGAATCAACCACTATGCTTTTGAAGAGGAGTAGTTATTCCAGTACAAGTATCTATAACTGGCAAACAGAAACATTACCAAAATCTCCAACACTGTGAGCTTCTGAGTACGAACCATGAAAATCAATCTGGAGAAAGAGAAAAACAAAAGAACTGCCTGTTTCTTTTAATATGAGCAGAAACAAACTCTCCCAACTGCCCTAATGTTTACAGGTCCAAATCTGACAAACTTCACTCCTATGAAGTTTGTGACATTGTGTCTCTCTGAAAATCTTCCTGAAACAGGGCTCCAGGTTTTCTCTTTTCTCCCCACCACAGTCCAAAGCTAAGCTATCCATTCCAATAAATCCAGTTGTATCAATAAATAAAATAATGCACACTTACTTCTCCCATGGCCTTTAGAAATCCTTGGTCGATACCCAGGCTATGCCAGCTAATATCTGCCACCATATGTGAGGCAATTCCAAACAGGAAAGCCACCAGCTTCTCCGTAGCCTGCACAACAACAATCCATTTGTAGTAATATGAGTCATTTTACTTCGGTCTTTAAGAAGATGTTAGCRTTTTATGTAAGTGCATTATACAAGGATATAGGTAAGAAACTCTTACAGTCCAAGAACTTAGCATGACAAAGTGTTGTCCACTCACTGCTTGATGCTGGAGTCACCTTTTTTCTCTTGAGAAGCTCTAAGCACTTTATACAGTCCAAGGCCATAGAATTACGTGGTTGATGTCAGGGTAATTTGCATACTGCAAGTTAAATGTGTACTAAACTGTTTTCCTGGACCAGAGATAAACACTTCCACTTCCAAGGAGTGAACTCCCCCTGCCACTATGGGTGTTGTGTGGGCACACAGAGGAGAGGAAGAAATTCCTCTGCATTCTCACTTTTGACAAAACATTTTTCCTCTCCTCCTACATAGCTCACAGACCATAAACAAGAGCAAATCAGGACTAAGCTCAAGATTTCACAAGTGAGAATTCTAAAAGATGTCTGGTTTTCAAATGGCAAATGCTCAACCAGATCTGACAGGAATGCAAGACCACCAATCACATTTAAAAGTTTGGACCTATGAAATGTATCATATGCATCAGACCACAGGGGAGATAACTGATGGACTTTATATGGAAACTGTAACTTTTTTGTATGGTGAAGATGAAAACAGGATTTCAAGTGTTCCTCCTTTCAAGCAGAGACTTTAATATAAAAATGCAAGGTTTTTTCTACACTTCACAAAGGATGAAATTGCAACTAGTGAAGGTGAAGAAAACAGTTGAAAGCGAAGTCAAAGCTAACCGAATTTTCTTACCTCTTCCCAAGGCTGAGGATAATTCCTCCTGATGTAGTCAATACTTGCTTTGAGAAATGGTGACCAGTGAGTGTCTTCAGACACATCATGGAATATTCCTATTGCAATAAAATTATACAAGTATTTGGTTTATTCTTTGGAAAAAAATGAAAAAGAAAAAAGAAAAAGAAAGAGTTTTTTCCAGTAAAAAACCCACAGACTTTTTTTCAATTTCATATCATACAGATGATATATTTTGCAATCCATGTAAGGAGAAGAGGCAAATGAGACTTATTTTTATGCGGTTTATACTGTCAAAACAGATACTAGATCTACATTGTATGATTTTGGTTTGAAGCATCTGAAAATTTTGTGCCTGCTCCCTTTCACTGTGCCCATGACTAGGTACAGTACAATGAAAAGCTGCCTCCCAATCAGAGAGGATAAAGTGAGTTGACAGAGAAGCTGTTGACTAAATTAATGCATCCACTTCTATGGTAGAAAAGCTGTYGGGAATGGCAGCCAACATAAAATATCATGTTTTCAGACAGGTATCAGTTTCCACAGGGCAGAGAGGGCTACATCATCATTATCACCACCATAATTTTCAACAGAAAGGCAAACTTGCCAAGATACAGTCACTATAGGAGCAAAAAAATAGAGAAAAACAGGAAAAAAATCAGGTTTCAGTTGAAGAATCCATTATTACTCTCACTTGGATTTCGGCAGAAAAGATTATGTAGGATCTAATAGTGACCTTGCCTAAAAATTTCTGCATACCTAYATAAAGCTAAGTGCAAAGTGATGTTAACATAAAGAGACCAAGCAGCACAATGTTAAATTCTCTAAGGGGTAAGAAGGTAGGCAGGAAAGAGGTTGTCCAGACCATTAGTACACTTGGAGGAAGAGTATGTGTTTGTTCATGCAGCACAGTGAAACTGCATAATATTAGGGTAGATTAAGCACTGAGACAGCAGACCTTGGGGGTAATTCAGTTACCTCCTGGCCTCTTGACATTTTACAGTGCAGCTAAACTAGATAATGTAAGGATGGGATTTGCTAGGCCAGACTCAGAGTAGCCTTCTACATCTGAGTTTGTCTCCTGCCTGGAAAGGCAGTCTGGATGGCATTGTTCTGGATGACTTTGTTCTTCATCTAGTGACACTCAGTTAAAACAGCTCAGGTCTGCAGAGGTACGTATTTCTTCCACATTGACTAAGGAGACTGCTTACACGTGGTCCAACTATAACAAGGCAGGATGGACTCCAGCTTTAGTGAAGGAATGAGGGTTCAATGCTGGAGATAGTGAGGCTCTGCCCACTGGCCTGGTATAAGGCAGAGGTCAAAACTGTTAGAAGGGAAAGATGAGGAAGATAGAAATAACCAAGTTGAAATAGGAATCGCAACAATCCTAGGAGAACATCAGTCATGAAAACAAGGCAAGTGAGACTGAAGTCTGAGACAAGATGTTAACAGAGCCAAGCAGAAAACCACCAACAGTGACCTGGTGAGTGACTGAAGATAAAACCCGTATTAAATGCCAGAGCAGAGAGGCGATCTGGTTGTGAACTGAGCACATCAGGATGTGAACCAAGCAGCCTGCAGTTGGCATAACCAACAGGCAGCATCAACAACCTGTGTCTGAGAAACAATGAGAAGTTTGGCTGCAACTGTGTGTTTTGACTCTAAGCCAAACAAAGATCCTAAGTACACCTTGAATTTAATGGAATTTGCATGGTCCACTAAAATAAGCTACTTCCCATACTTGAAACTTCCATTAATATCTCAAAAATCAACTCACACAAAGTACTTATCACTGCCCTGTATCTGGTATCTGCCTAAACATAGTTTGTTGTTGGAGGACAGGCTCTTTGTCCCATTTGCTAATTGTTCAGTATCCAGATTGAGCATTCCAGTAGCAAATATCCTACAGCAAGGCCTAGCTGGCTGTTCTATAGCTCTGATGTTGCTGGAGAGTTGATTATGATCAAGAGCTGACCTATCAGAGTGGAAAAATCAGGGGACCAAGTGCAAGTCAAGACATACTTTTTACAGCTATTGAAAGAGGGTGCTAATTTTGTAGTGCAGTCTTTAGATCTCCAAGCAGCAAAACTAAGATTGACATTCATTTCCAACAGGAGCAGTAAAAGGCAAAMAGACAGCACTCTGAAAAAGAAAGGCTTTAAACAGGGATATTACTAACACTTGCCCACCCACCCCCAGCAAGTCTTCCACTATTTTGTTACTGGGGKTTTTTTTTATATTCTCCTATCCTCTTTTTGACGGGTCTGATAGAAACTAATACTTCCTAATACAGAAATACCTCTAGGCTTTCCCTAAGACTTATTAAAAAAAAAAGATCATTTTGTCCTCTCAGTACTCAGTAATCTGATGTAATTTAGTCAAACAGCATCCTTCTATCAAATTGCCTTTTCCATTAAATAGTTAAATATAGCCAAGAATTACTTTCCGGAAATATTTTGGAATGTGTTATTTCATTAAAAAGTTCTACAAAAGGCTCAAAATACTAACAAAAATGATGGATATTTTTGGCAGGAAAGCATTTTTGGCCACACTTCATTTCTTACAATGTAAGCATTTTCAAACCTACTAAATTCTATAGGATTTCTACATAAAAATACAGTTGTTATAACATTGGACTTAGAAAGCTTCTCTTACCGCCTTTGCAGATCGGAGGATAAAAGGCATCAGGATAAATACTCCCAGCCTGAAATGCATCTTGGTGGTTTAGTAATAACTGGGGAAAGGATGAGGGGAAAAAGGAATCAAAATGCTATTGCACAGCACAAAGCCACATTTTACRGCCAACATCAAAGATAAATTTTAAATATCCAGCAAGATACAAATATTATCTTGGTAAAATACATCATATGGTGCACAAAACCTTGCTGCCATTTTTCTGTACCTAYGTTTATTAAATCTCCTTTCCAAAAGTCCTGTGCTGATTCTTCTAATACAGCTACTCACATAGAATATGACTAAAGAAGGTGGGAAAACATGCAAGAAACCACACAAAGTATATATATATTTATATATATATATATATATACACACACACATTGGTATAATTGCTATGTTCTTGTAATAGTATTCAGAAGGAGTCAAATTATTTTCAACAAAAAAAGGTAAAAATACAGTCTGGGCACAATGTTGACACACATATTACTGAGAATAATAAAGAAAGGCAAGAAGACAGACAGAAAAACATTCAGAAGAAAGGTGTATGCAATTAAGCAATAATATGCTTCCTACCTGTCTATAATTAACACTGCCTTCATGCTTAAGGAAAAATTCCAGAGCTCTATGTGCTGAAAAACAACATATTGAAGTATTGATTTATAGGTGTTGTGTGCAGGCCCATGTTTTGTTAGAAGCACTATCAAAACCAGAAGACACCACATTTTCATACCTAAGCCAAGTGCCACATGCATGAAACACAATTTCTCACAGAATTATGTACCTGTGAGAGRGTGTGTTTTCTCACCTAGGGAGCTATTAAGGAAGTGCTGTTTCTGTGGCACATCTTCARTCTCTCTCTAATCCTCAGCTCCCAAGCTGACCAACCAAGCTGAAATCACAGGGAAATGAACTCGCCATGTCCAGAACTGAGCTACAGCCGTGAACTGACAGGATCACACCCAGCACATATAGAACATGAACCATAAAGTTCTAACTGTACTGTATTCAAGTTTCACTGTTGCCCTTGACATTGAAAAAGGTACATTGGGAATCAATGTGGATGTATAACAGTTTGGTTAATTTTTAACATGCATGAAAACCAACAAATATCTAAATTCAGCAAGGCAAAAACCACTATTTATCCAATGAATTGGCAGACATTCTTACTGCCAAAATCTTTATTTAGCAAGCATAACAAGCGAATGAAACAAACTGACATCCTTTTCTTTAATRAGGTCTCTTCCTAATTAATATTAGATCCCAGGAATAATCTATCAACACTATTCTAAAAATGCCCTAAAGCTATTTACAAAGTAAATTAAATTTGTTCCTTACCAAATAAATCACATCTCAAAAAACCCAAAAAAACCAAACAACAAAACATAACAAATAAACAAAAAAAAMCCCCACCAAACCTAAAACAATCCACTCTCATTCTGGAATAAGATCTAGACAAAATTGTGTGGATTTGAATGATATTTCACTTTGAATTTTACCCAGAGGTCTAAACCATCTTTATACATGTTATGATACCTTAAATACCAGTCTTGCACCAGAACAGAAACAACAACAACAAAATAATAAATAATCTAAAATTTTAAGGCTCTGACATTTCAAGACATGTCTCTTTCCAGTGTGGGAGAGTCTCAGTTTGGTAGTTTGCTTTTTCTGCCTCCCATCTCCCCCGCACTTCTCTCTTTACTCAAGTGGGCCCGGGTTCTACAACTCCACCTCTACAAGTAATTTTATGACAGATCCCCACAGTTCCACAGAGCCTCACAAGTCTGACAGGAGCCCCTGGGGGGAAGTAGGACACAGCACAGCTCTGCCAAGCACAGTGAACACGATCAACATTCTGAACATGCAGAGTTTTTCACCATTTTAAAAGTACTTTCAAAAATCTGCCCAGGATTTCTTTGGTGCTGGCTTTGAATGAGATGAATTCCTTTCTACAGTTTTTTGTTCAGGGTTTTTTTTGTTTGCTTGTTTTTGTTTCCCTGGAATACTCAGTGTTTGAATTTTGGAAATACTTTCATCATATTGTCATAGATTTCAATGTGCACAACAGTAAAAGCACTCATTTTAGCAGCATCAGAGCTGAACACAATTTAATGCAATTTTCAGACAAATGGACAAAATTTGTTGTAAACTATGACCCAATAGTTCAGTGTACACACAACTCCTCCGACAGCCAAGACCTTTAAATTATATAAACGCAGATTTTCTGCCATGTGCTCCTTTGATTAGAAAAAAAAGTGACTGCTTTGGGACAGATCTGTAAGCTTGTTTCTCTCTCCAGATTTTTATTTGCAAACACACTCTATTCTGGTAAATCTGTTATTTCAAGTCCTCAGAAGCTCATACTCGGTAATTGGAAACCTGAGCTTGCAAAGATGCGTGCACTTGCCTAACCTCAGGCAGCATGACTTCTCCTGCAGATTATTATGGGTTTCTTGACACATTGTTAGGAAAAGCGAATGGTTCCAGGATGCTGACCGTGAGTACACTCAGTAAGGGAACACACTCCAGTCTCAAACGCCATGAATAATCCCAGCCTTTAACTTGTTTAAAGTTGCATGTATTCAGTACTTAAAGTCTGAGAAAATTACCTGAATAGAGGCAACATCCTATGTTTTACCATCTGTTTGAGCAATGGATTTAGAAACAAAAACAGAAGAACAAATAATTAAAACTGTCAATTATTATGAGTAGCTATTTCAGAATAACCCCACACTGCTCCTGTTTGTTCTTGCAATAACTACAGAAGAAACCAGATTTTAAAAACAGCACAGGAAAACAAAAAATTCAAAACAGAAATATTTCTCCATTTTGATATTCACTCAGTTCTCTCCTTCATTCTCTACAAATCTAGGCTGTTCAGGCTACAGAGAGCAACCTACCAGAAAGAGACACAGAACAAAATTATCATTATGTTAGTCACAGATACAAACACATTACAGAATTTTGTCTATTTTATGTAGGTATGGCATAATTAATACATGGTGATTTGAAAACRGAGCTACAACAAATGATCTGTGTTATTCTTTAGTTTAAATATAACAATCCCACGAATTGCCTAAAGCATTTCTCTCCTTTCTCCAAACCCTGTCTGCGTAAGACTCACAGACACAAACATTCCAGTTACATAATGCCTGTGTTTTAGGAGACGGAAAAATACACAATCCAAGTCAATTCAAGCATTTTGCTTATAAAACCAGTAAAGTTTCAAACTCCAAAATCAAACTACTCATTTATCCTGTTATTCACATTTTTTTAATTATGTAGGCTGCTTATTACTTTAACATTATTTCCTCTCTCTGTTTTCCAGCCGAATCTGAATTTACTTCTCTTCACAAGCAATTCAAAACACGAGTAAACTCATTCCGAACATGTCTTACCTATTTCAACATGTGTTGAAATTCCACACGGGATACATTTTCGACAGAAATGATACAGTATTAGCAGCAAGACAGACCAAATCTTCAGACCAAGCATGATGCTGGCTCCAACTGTGGTTTTCAGGAGCCTGGAGCAGTAGCGCTGTGACCTTTGAAATGTGGGTTATGGAGCATGCCTTTTCTTTCAGACATATTGCTGACACAGCAAGCAAACGACTGCTGTATTTGAAAGGCTATTTTATACAAAGCTTCTTTTTACTGCTAATAAAGTAATTTATATATAAAAAGGAAATAATCTATGGGTGTTTTCCCCTCTAAAATTCTGTAATATCTCTGGGATTTAAGCAGTGTAATCAGTGCATCACTGCACAGCAGCAGTGAGATTTCTGTTAAATACGACAGCACGGCAAAGAGCATCCTATCACAGTTTGACCAGTTCGTGGTGGCCTTGCCTTACGACAACTACATCCCATTTCACAAAAAAATTAAAGACAATTGCCAGAGAAATAGAAACAATTAATAGAAATACAGTAGCTCCCGAGTTGCAGGTAATACAATACTTTGGTGAGCTGATAGGACATCGTACACATACATCTGGGTCTTATCATCTGCATAGAAAGCCCAACTGATACGTGGGGGGCTCACGGAAGTACTCCTGCCACATGTGCTGCTATGAACTTCTGGCTGCARAGGCTGGGCACCCTGTGTTTCCCAGCCACCCTTCATGCACGTGGCACAGCCACACCTGTCCCCAGCGAGACGGTGGCCCCCGGCAGGGGCTTCGCATGGCCCTTGTGCCAGAGACTGACCAGCCGTCATGGGACCCAGTGGCGGTGCTCCTGCAGTCAAGMACAAGTCAGCCTGGAGRAGAGGAGACTGAGCAGAGACCTCATCGCAGTCTACAACTTCCTCATGAAGAGAAGAGGAKGGGCACGCACTCATCTCTTCTCTGTGGTGACCAGAGACAGGACCCGAGGGAATGGCACGAAGCTGTGTCAGGAGAGGTTTGAGTTGGATATTAGGAAAAGGTATTTCAACCAGAGGGTGGTTGGGCACTGGAACAGGCTCCCGAAGAAGTGGTCAGACCACCAAGTCTGATAGGAGTTAAGAAGCCAGAGGGTGGTTGGGCACTGGAACAGGCTCCCCAAGGAAGTGGTCACAACATCAAGCCTGATAGGAGTTCAAGAGGCGTTTGCACATCGCTCTCAGGCACATAGTGTGACCCTTGCTGATGGTCTTGTGCAGGGCCAGGAGCCGGACTCGATGATCCCTGGGGGTTCCTTCCAGCTCAGGATATTCTATGATCCTATGACTCTAACCCTCCTCTCTCCCTACGAAGCGGGGGTCTCGATGGGGCGGAGGAAACGGGGCTCCGAGAAGCAGAAGTCCCCACCCCCCCGTCCCCCCCCAGCGCTGTGCTCCCACCGCTTCCTGGGCAGACCGAGCGCCCTYGCACGGGTCTCGCCCGCCGCCGTGCCCCGGAGAGACGCCCCTTGTGGCCCGGCCCCTCAGCAGCAGCTCCTCCTCCGGGGCGGCGCGGGCGAGCCGTGCCGGGCCTGTTCCGGGCCGCCGTCTCCGGAGCGCGGCCATGGCCACCCTCTTGCCCCGGGGCGCCGCCGCCGCCCTCCGCCGCCTCCTGCTGCGCCCCGCGCCGCTCTCCCCTGGCCCGGCGCGGGCCGCCAGCCGGGCCCTGCCCGCCGCTCTGGTGCGCCGGGGCGGCCTGGTGGGCGGCCGATGGGTGGAGACGGCGGCCGCCTTCCCCGTGCAGGACCCGGCCAGCGGCGAGGAGCTGGGCCGGGTGTCCGACTGCGGGGTGGCSGAGGCGCGGGCGGCCGTGCGGGCCGCGCACGAAGCCGGCGCCGCGTGGGGCCGCCTCCCCGCCAAGGTGAGCGGCCGCGGGAGGCGGCGAGGGGGCCCCGGGGGCGGTCCGATCCGGTGCGGTCCGGTCGGGTCTGCCGGGGCTTCGCTTCCCYGTCCCTGCGTGCGGCGGCCACGGCAGCCTTGTCTCTCCCTCCTCCCAGGAGAGGAGCGCGCGCCTCCGCAGATGGTACGAGCTGATGATGGAGAACAAGGAGGAGCTGGCGCGGATCATAACGGCCGAGAACGTGAGTAGGGCCGCGAGTGCGGGCACGGGCACTGCCCTGTGCTGGCACTCGGGAAACCTCACACAGGCAGGCGAACGGTGACCTGAAGTAAAGCTGACAGCCCTCAAGACTCCCCCTGCGCACTTCACCAGTTAGCCACTATGGCCTTTCTAATAACTTTGGGCACCTTGTGCACTCACATTTCTCTGCTAGGTCAGTGATGACGTTTCAAACATTGCTCCTCCGGACATACATAACGTGTGTTGGTTTGATGACAGTAGTACCTAACCAGCAGAAACCAGACCCACGTTGTGCTTCATGGCATGCAAAAGCATACATCCACGTAAACCGTGGTCCTCATGGCAGAAATATTTGTGTTTTCTCGGTTTCATTGACTGGGAAAAAACATACAAGTCTACGAGTTGGATTCACATAGTCTGCTTTGGTTTGTATCCCTAAGTAGTCTGGGAGCTCACAGACTGGTGTCCTTTTGGATAAAACCTTGCTGGAAGGTACTTCTGCAGGTCCTCTGTGGTGTCACAGCTGCTAATCGTCATTCAGTCCACGGGATCAGACACCTGGGGATAGTCCTAAGTAATACTCCCAAAACAAATGACCCTGGCATAAACTTTTAACTGTTTTGCCRTGATTTGCATCTGTCTGAAGAATGGCAGTAGCAGCTAACTGCAGCATTTGTAAATACATACTACGTTTACTATTCCTCTTCCTTTTCTTAGGCAGGTGTGAATCCAGGCGCAGCATACAAAAAGTTAACCATACAATGATGGTATATTGAAACCACACAACTATTGCTGCTGCAGTCATATGATCCTTATTGGAGATCACAGTGTACGTGATATGGAGGGTATCATAAAGTACTCTGAAAAAAACCAGAAAGAAACTCCAAAAAAACAAAAAAGAAACTCCAAAATTACGTGCATTTGTTTTTATTGCTTCTGTTTGCCGCTTACAATGTATCTTCAATCTGATTTAATCAAAGGGGAAGCCCCTGAAGGAAGCACAAGGTGAAATCGTGTATTCTGCCTCGTTTCTGGAGTGGTTTGCGGAGGAGGCTCGCCGCATCTATGGTGATGTTATTCCAGTATCTGGAAAAGACAGAAGAGCCCTGGTGCTGAAGCAGCCAGTAGGAGTGGCAGCTGTTATAACCCCAGTAAGCATAGCTGAACTCTTTCTAAAATCACATGAAGGTTTTCATCTCAGGCCACAGCATGAAGCTGTGCCGTTCTCTAGCCCTGCCAAACACCCCTCAAGATTTTCATTTCTACCTTGTATTTGCTTCTTCCTGGATTGGGAGTGCTCCTTTGGAATATTTACTTAGGATAAAGCGCATCATGCAGATCTGTTTAGGTTATTGCATAACTACAGAAAATGTCAGTTATTTCTGCAAAAACAGGAGGCATAATTTTCCCAACTTTGATTGTTCTTTTTTCTCTCTTCCTAGTGGAATTTTCCCAGCGCTATGATTACCCGGAAGGTTGGTGCAGCTCTGGCAGCTGGCTGTACAGTGGTAGTGAAACCTGCAGAGGACACACCTTTGTCAGCATTAGCTCTTGGGGAGGTGAGCTTTCAGTGCTAAGCTTTACCGCAGCAGTGAACTGAAGCTGTAAATGGGGAGTCAGCTGGCCAGGGTAACTGGCCAGCTTCATATGTGAAGAAAGGGCAAACTGGCTGGCTTAATGCAGGTGTTTTAGTCTAGTGAGAATCTTTATGAATTGCCTCTAATATGGTCTTGAACCTCAGAATGGATTGGGCCATTTTACTACACAAAACGTCCTTCTGTCTTTCATTTAGTTCCTTTGAACAGACAGCTTAAACTGGAGCAAAGCTGCTGTTTTGACAATGTGGCACCTGTTCCTAGTTGTGCTGAGCCCTTTTGGCTTCCATTGACTTACAGGCTGTTTTCTTCAAAACAATAAATAATCATTAAGTAACTACTCCTCATACAAAATGCACTAATAATGCAAATTCTGTTTTTCTTTTGCTGCAGCTTGCAAACCAGGCTGGAATTCCAGCAGGAGTGTATAATGTTGTGCCTTGTTCCAGACAACAGACAGCAGCTGTAGGGGAGGTTCTATGCACTGATCCATTGGTGTCCAAAATATCTTTTACTGGCTCTACAGCAACAGGAAAGGTACATAAGTGGACAGAATATCCTTGAAGATTATTACTGTGGTTATACTGGAAAGGTAGGGGGAAAGTGTGTGCCTTTATACAGAGCCTTCTTTTCTGGCTACTGTACACAGATTGTCGAAATAATTGTGTACTTCTTGAGATACACTGCTTATATATTTTAGTAGTATTACTTCACAGAAGGATGCCTGTCTGAAACTTCTTGATGACTGCCCTTTATTGAATTATAATGTGAACAGTTCTGTACAAGATGTTGTGTATCATGACATGACAACACACTAATAAGAACACTGAAATTGAGTTTCCAAGGTACTATTCAAGAATGGCTCCTGCAGTTGAGAGAAAGTATTAGAGATGTGAGGCCCTGGAATATCTATCAACCTTAGTCAATAAGCAATCTTGTCGCCATCTCTAATGAAATCACTAAAACTGCAGTGTGGCTAGAAGATGATAGAATTCTATGGGATGGCTGTATGCAGAATGAAGAAAAAGTCTGGTATCAAGGCAAATCATAATACCAAATTCTGTCAGATCTTGGAAAACTTTTATAAGAGTAGTCAAGATTTTATTATCAAAAAAAGAATAGAACAAGCAAACAAAATTGACAATATTAGTGTATAAAAGCTTGACCTGGCCTTAAGTTGATCTAAATCCTTCTCTTTATTAGTCTTTGGCCAGAATTTAATCTTTAAATATTTTAATGAAGGAAATTTGTCATTGTTTCTGTCATAGGATATGGTCTAGCATTGTAGAGAAGATGCAGATTATTTTCTTGCCAGAGTTAATTTTTCACTGCCCTGCATCCATGATTCCACAGTTCACATCTGGTAGAGGTCCAGATTTCTGTGTTTCCTCTGTTGCGTACAGATCTTGCTGAAACACGCAGCTGGCACTGTGAAGCGAGTTTCCATGGAGCTTGGAGGACATGCTCCTTTTATTGTGTTTGACAGCGCCAATGTGGACAGTGCTGTGGCAGGAGCCCTTGCTTCTAAATATAGAAACTCAGGGCAGGTGAGAATAATCTTTTTGTCCTTGTTTCTAGAGAATGAACAGCTTTACATATAGTTTAAACTGTTAATAAGCTGTTTTATGTAGAAGGAAAGCATGGAACACTTCATAATGAAGAGAAAGATGCTGAACTCACACGTGGCTGTGGACACTAAAGCCAGTTACCAGCAAGTCTGAATAGCAACACTAAAATCCCATCTATTTTCACAACATATGTGGCAGACAGTAACATCCCTGAGAAGAAGGTGTTCACTAGGACCCCTTGCACAAGCTTGAGAAATGATAAGGCATTTTGTCATATGCTTTGTTACACATTAAATTCATTGCAGAACTAGAGCTGTGAAAGAGACTGTCTTGCTTCAGTCTAAGAAACTCAGATAGTTTTTTCCACAATGAGTAGCTTTAAAAAGTGATAGACAAGATTCAAGTGTGCATTGCTTCAAATGTATTTCACTGAGAGTCAAAATAATTTTAAGAACATCACTTTCCAGAACAGTCAGCTGTGCAGGGCTGTGTGGAGACTGTTCCAGCCTCACAGGTATTACCTGTAGATGTGAATATGAAGTTGATGAACTTTGGTTGAGAAGCACCAAATTTTCAGTGGGATTGGGAGGTCATTTGGTGGGGTAAACTTTGCTTGAATAACACAAGAAGAAGACATGACTAATCTTGGGAAGAAAGAAAGAAAGGAAACAAAAGTGGACAAAGACTACTGAGGGATCAGACCCAGACTGGACAAGATCTAACATAAAAGGCACCTCTGCTGCTGTAGAGAACGATAAAGTAGCTGTTTCTTTTCACATACCATAGCAGGCAAAATAGAATGCACTCAGAGCAAAGGGGTAGCACAAACAAAGAGGCCATTGAGAGCATTTAGAAACAACTTCCAGGAAGAAAGCAAACTCAAACTCCAAAATAATGGAGTCAATAAAAAAGACCCCATACCACCAAGTGTGATTTGAGTTTCTGCTGCTCAGTCCAGCATTCTGCAGTCTAATTAGAAGGTAYTTCGTGCAGCTTCTGGACCTTGGTTGATCCGTGTATTTGAGTCCACAAAATTCACAAAAGCTTTCCCCAGTGTAAGCAACTTAGCAGTGTGACATATTTCACACACCTACTCACAGCTTGTTGAAGATGTATTTCTAAAGTGAAATTGGTGATAAAAGAAACGGCATAGCTAGCTAACAGCTTAGGATGAGTGAGAGGAGGCAGAAGACACCAGTGTAGTAACCTGATTCTGTGGCATGAAGGACAGAATGAATTAATGGTTAGACTAAATACAGTATAAACTACTGGGGTTGTGTCTTATGTTGTTTGATTTCAGACCTGTGTTTGCACAAACCGTTTCCTGGTGCAAAAGGGAATCCATGATGAATTTGTGGAAAAGTTTGCTAAAGCTATAGAGAAAGAACTACATGTTGGAAATGGATTTGATGCAAAAACTACCCAGGGACCACTAATAAATGAAAAAGCAGTGGAGAAGGTATAAATAAAATATTTCATTTTTGACATCTAAATTTTCTTTCTATGATTCATAAAATAACTTTACATTTATGTTTCACTTTTTTTCACTTGTTTTATTAGAATGTATTTGCAGTGTGGCTGGAAGTGTGTTCTGTCCCCCAAGTCCATGTGTGCATATAGATGAACAGATGTGAACAGTTCGTGTATCATTCCCCTGTTTCCATTAAGGGAAAGAGAGGCCTCCTTTAGAAGAAACTGATTCCTCGTGATTGCTTCGTAGCTGTTCGCAAGACCACTTACTGAAATTAGACACACTGTGAGAGCTGTGTGGTGATCTTGCAGTTCTGAAGCATTGTGATTGACAATTTCTTTTGAAGAACAGTGTTTCTTTTTGGCAAAAGCTAAGCAGAATAATTCGCTGGGGTTAAAAATACCAGAACTCTGGCTATTGTAATCACTTGAAACTTCATGTGCATGGTTTGGGTCTTCTGTTTTGGATGACCTGCAACTCCAGGAATTTTTTTTTTTTTAACAATCCTAGTAAGTCACATTTTGTATAATACTTCACCCTTCCTAAGGTTAAAGTTACTAAGCCATGTGGCTCATACTTTGCAAGATATTATAGCTCAGTTTTATGCAGGCTTGGTTGGAATCCATTTTACATGAATGCTACCAGATTCTCTCTGTTTATAAAATAAGAGAATATGAAAATATTCAGTTATTTGGGAGACAGAGGACACAGTATTTGGATTTCTTTCCTTCATGCCTTTCTTTTATGCATCACAAAAGTGTAGTGTGTATATCACATACAACTATATATACAAATAAGCAAGCACTGTATACAGTCACTTAAGAGTCTTTCTGTAATTTCAAAGTACAATATTCTAGGTGGAGATTGCTACTTTAGTGTTCTTATTACTTTTTTGTCTTTAGATTGTAGATGTAGGGGGTGGAAAATGTTCTTGCCAGTACAATCTTAAAAGTTGTTTCTCTTTACATGGCAGTCATGTACTTTTGTTTTTGTAGTGCTTGGTCTTTGATATAAGATGTAGTTTTTAGTCCTGCAAAGACTTTTTCTTACATTAGGTATATTCTTTCAATTTCAACAGAAAAGTTGAGTCTTTAATATTCATGAAACTGGGGCCATACGCATGATTTTTCCCTCTGAAATTATGTCAGATAGAAAGAAACAAGAATTGAAGAGAAATTACTGAATATTGCAAATGATTCTCTGCAAAGTATAAACCTCTGTTCAAAATTTTCTCTTTAATATTGGAGAGTATTGTTTCTTCAGTGGAAAATGTATTATTGCTCATTCTTAAATGTTGACTTTAAGATTTTTGTTATGCATACCTCAGGTAGAGAAACACATTAAGGATGCAGTTTCTCAAGGAGCATCTATTGTGACTGGAGGGAAACGACACAGCTTGGGGAAGAATTTCTTTGAGCCAACACTACTTAGTAATGTTACAACAAAAATGCTTTGCACCCAAGAGGAGACATTTGGACCTTTAGCACCAGTTATCAAGTAAGATTATTAATTTTATAGATTGAAATTAAAAAAAAAGGATTATTTTGAATAAACAAGATTTGAAAGACAGTTTGCAAAAATTATTTTGGTGTGATCACACAAGTCTTGTAATAAGACTGGGGTACACATGTGAAAACATTATTTGGATGTGTGATTGGTTTGTTTCTCTCTCTTGATCTGATTTTAGCATCTCTGCAACTTCTTGGAAGTTACTTTGTTTTAAAGTGTCTCAATAGTTAAGCAAGGGTAGATAGCAGCAAATCCAGCAATACCAAATTGTGGTATGAAAGAGGAGACAGGACTGTTGAGTTTGTCATGTGATTTGCTAGTCCTAACTTTTTCTGACAGAGGATGACTTAGAGCTGTCTGTTCTCCATAAACCCTTCCCTGCCTCTGTGCAGAGCATTTGGAGATGATGGAAGAACATACAGTTATCTCTCAGAGTTGAGAGTGCTTGTGTAGTTGGGAAAATAGGTAGGCTAACCCATGTGAAGTAAATAGTTCAGCTACCATCCAGCTACCTAGGGAGGATAAAAGCAATCTTAACTACTTAACTGCAGTTTAAAAGAAGAGGTAGGCACGCCATTGTTTCAAAATGAAAGTTAAATTAGATTTTTAAAGTACACTTTCGGGGGGAAAAAATGGACGTTTTGATTTCTGATGATAAGACTGCTTTTTGTCAGTGAGTCATCAAGACGGTAGATGAACTGCGGGCCTCATTTGTATTTTTTCTCTTTCTATTGACAGATTCGAGACTGAAGCAGAAGCTGTTGCTATAGCAAATGCAGCTAATGTGGGTTTAGCAGGTATGCCTCYGTCAGATAAGTGTATTTCTGTGGTTTTATGAGCTTTAGTGTTATGGGGTGATGATTTTGAATGTCAATACATCTCTTTTATACAGTCTTCTGCAATTGTTTTTACTGATTTTCATTCCTGTRTCTCTGTGTCTGCACGGCAGGATATTTCTACTCCCAAGATCCTGCTCAGATCTGGAGAGTTGCAGAACAGTTGGAAGTTGGAATGGTTGGTGTTAATGAAGGCCTAATCTCGTCAGTGGAGTGTCCTTTTGGTGGGGTAAAGGAGTCTGGCTTAGGGCGAGAAGGTTCAAAATACGGCATCGATGAATACTTAGAAATAAAATATGTCTGCTTTGGAGGATTATAAAAACCTTCAAAAAATTTCAGGTTGGAAAAGAGTGCTGTAGTTTTAATAAGCTTCTTGACCCAGAAACATGTATGAATGCAATGTCTACCTTCTTTAAAACTAATGAACCCTGTTCTGTGTGTGTATAGAGATACAGTATTCTGTGCTGCCAAATGTTTTTACGTTGTCTTTGTTTATACATCTGGTTTTTCAGCAATGTGATCACAATGTCCATTATTTTTAGTAATGAGTAGGGATGTAAATTTATTATTCTTGGGTTATCCCTRTGTAACTGAAAGAACTTGGAGATTTGTACATAACGAAAACAGATTATAACCTATGGCAGGGGAAAAYGAGACCACCATTTTTTACTACCTTTAGTGCTTCAGTGTGGGTATGGGAGACTTTGGGATAGCAGTCTCCCTTTAGAATTGTGTGTGAATACTCACATTTTCTAATGTGGTTATGTGACCTTCTTTAGAAGCAAGTGTGTCTTTGTTTGTTTGTTTGTTTGAATTGTGGGAGAATCTTATGCTTATGAAAGGTGAGGATTTGCTGTTAGCTATATCTAGGCATCCACAYAGGCAAACAGACAGCTTTTTCAGCACTGTTAATACTGACTGCAGGGCTGCTGCCTGTTTAGCTTTAGGCTTTTGAGCGAAGAAGTGCAATTTGTGCTTAACAGCTTGCATGCCTAGGATGAAATATAGCCTTTGTTTGATACCTGCTAGCCCCAGCAGTCCTAGGAACAGGACAGTCCAGGATAAAGAATTGCTGGCTTAGTGAGTAGCAAGAGGAAATTGGGATACTTAAGGGAATAACTTGCACAATTGTAAGGGGACACTGCAAGGGCTGTGCGAAGAAAGCACAAGTGGTGACATGATCATAAACTCCCTCCCTTCCATGAAAAGACCATGACKCTCCTTGGGTAGAAGTACAGTCCCTGGTGTAAAAGTTGCTCAGTGTCTAAAGGAATATTATTCACCCCCTTCAAAGAATATGAGCAGATATCCATCTCTGTAGGCTGTGTCTTGAATTGGATTTGTGGTTACGCAGGTGAATGTCCATTACGGAGGAAGGTTTCTCCATACGGAGAAATGGTTCCAGTTACAAACCTCTGAACATGGCTAATTTGTGACCTAATAGGGATTTAAATAGTGGTGGTTAGAGGTGAGACTTTGACACGTCACCTCCCTATTCTATCATCTTCAAAAGGTGATGTAAGGCTTCCTTAATATAAAATAAACAATGTTGCTTAAACATTATTTAGTGGCAGTCAGATACTTTAAAAAATGTGCAGTGTKAATTTGGCAAATAAATCAGCACTGCAGAAGTTAAGTGTAATAAATTTTTTTTCTTTTGTTCATTATTAAAAATAAATAAAAGAAGGCAACAGAGCTCTTATTCTTATAAACTAATGAATGTACCCTGTGAATGGAATATTTTAAGATATTTTATCTCCTCAGAAGTACCAGGCAAAGAAGTACCAGGTAACACAAGGCTTGRGGGAGGAGGGGAAGCAAGCTGGAACCAAGTTTCACAAGATTTTTTTAATGCGCACATAAAGTAGCATTGACTGCTACTTCTTATTTTTAAATATTTTTTTATGGTTGTATTTGTGTAACAGTTGAGACCAGGTGGGTTTGGAGCACATTATGTGTCAGTACTGTGTGCATCATGCCAAATGAAGGGCAGTTAAAGGGCACTTACTGCCCTTCCAGTAATTCCCAGTGTACCAAACCCACATGTTTATGGTAATGAGGACTTAGTACTGTTATCCGTGCTTGTTGTCAAGAACACAAAAAGGATGGCCTATTTCTACACTAGTTGCAAGAAACTTTCTTATAGCCCRCTTCTAAGCTTACATGTACTATTGAGCACACAGGCTGCCTGAATTTGGGGAATACAGTGTTTTGGAAGAGGAAGCTGTTTGCCAGCCTTGGCTACCAATATGTGTTTATTTCTAATTGGAAAAAGTAGCTTGGTAGAAGAAGGTCATGCCTTGATTCCTGGGTACCACAACACAGTGATGCAGGCRTAGTTACAGGTATTGTACACAGGTAGAATATCTGCCACTGAAATTGCAGACTTAAATTATGTCTGCCTGTGAACTGCAGTATAAGGCCAAAATTAAAATCATCTCATTTACAGCTGTATGACTGCAGTACTGAATGTGAGTGTACTTCTTGGGACAGTACAGTTGAAGGATAAATTCTTTAATCCCTTGCTCTCTTCACTGCAAAGTTACTGATCTGATGCATTGGTACATTTAAAACCTTAACGTCTTTTCTGAGAATAGGACTTTTAATGAGTGTTTACTTTTTTTTTAGCAAATAATACCTTTTACTATGCCTGATAACAAGCACAAATAATTAAAGATAACATTTGTAAGAAACTTTAAAAATACCTTCATCTAGATTGGATTGTGGCTGGATTCCAGCATAATATCCTCATGTCAGTAAAGTCTACATCAGCACAGAATAATCAAAGTTGTCTTCATAGCAAAAGCTGTGATTCTTCAACAGAAGACTTACTTGAATTCTCACACCTCAGTTGTGTTGATTGCACTTGTGATAGTTTAGCAATTTCTGGATATTACAACTGTGATGAAAAAATGTTTTCAGTTAATAAATAACTTCTGTGAAAGCACTGGATTTTGTGGTTTATTACATTATTCGGTGTTGAATTGACAAATTGACAGCAGCCACATTAAGTTCAGTCTCTCAGATTGGCACAGGATATTTTGTGCTGACAGCTTTATCCCTGGAAAAGACAGCGCTTCTTTGCATCCACATGTTCATACGGTGTAAGATTTTGGTACCCCTAATTACAGTCCCTTGAATCTAAACCAAATAGATGAGACTACTTTGGCATAGTAATATGCCATCAGTCGTTTTGTATGCAAGGCTTTTATGCTGAATCAAACATTTTATTATGAGAGGTTTTGTAGATCAGAGTGTCTTCCCTGCTTTTGTGATGTGATTACKTGTGTAATTCTTTATTCATTAAGATTTAAAATAGAGTTTTGGGAGGTCTTTTTATTTAGTTAATATAGTCTTGAAGCCTGAGAAACTTTTAATTTCCAACTTGACATAGTCGTGGCCAATTTCCATTTTATTTTCTGATGTTACTCTTTAAACAGCTGTTTGACCCCCCACTGCGGGTCTTCTCTGTGTAACAAACTCTTAAGAAACTATGTTTACCTGTTCTACTAGATACTAACAACTTAGCTATCCTAAAGATTTCAGTATAGTGTTCAAAAGCTCTAAGTTACATTTAAGCACTTGTTTAAAGTGCTTCCATGTCAAAACTTCCTGCTTAGGTCCTTCCAAGAACAATCACGAGAAATTGGTGGTTTATTCACTTAATCAGTGAGTGCCAAAGCTGCTTAGCACAACTGGCTTCAGTTGTTTTGGAATCATGCTGATTATCTTCTGCTGCACCCACCTACTCAAAGGGATGGGGGCAGGCTACTGCTGTTACCAAATGTAGAGTGCAATAAGAAAGGGGTAGATTCCATTCTTAAACAAAGGAATCATTTATCTTATCATGTCCTTCAGCTGCCAGTATTCCCCTGTAGTCCAGTGTGAATGTTATGAGGTACCACCTAGACTGTGGCGCCATGCATACAAACAGACTTAAAAAGTTGGTGTATGATTTTTTCCTTACAGAAAGACACTCGTATCTCACAGCACCTTTTATTATCGCTATTTAACACAAACTTAATACACAATGATGGAAGGATTTTTCTTTTCCAGTTCCAAAACAAGCAGCATGACCTACCCCTATCTAACAGCAGTATTTGGGGTTATATTGCACACTTTTATCTGTGATTACTGCAAAGCAGCCTTGTACTGACACACTCTCAAGTGTGGGATATGTTTTAGAGTAAGCCACAAAACTTGTGAAACCACCACACTTGGCATGACAGCTGGTGATTGCTCACACACAGCCAATTAAACCAAGTAAGGACAAGCACCACATGAAAACTTACGGTGAATTGCAGTAAATTATTTTTTTTCCTGCTCTCTGGATGTACTGAATTATGTCACCTCTCCAGAAAAAGATGCTTCTGTCAGGAAGGGAAGGGATCAGCTACTGCACTGCTTTTATGTTTGAGTACAGACATAAACTATAGTATATAACACATGYCTATTAGCCTGGCCTGACTGTTGAGTCCAATACAGAATACCATGCCTAAAAGAGTACCTGACAAGTTTCTAAAAGGAAAGACAAAACTTTATTAATAGTTACATAAATGTAGTAATTTCAGCTCAGAAATGGTTCCAGTTACAATACAATAGCATTTGCAATAAATAACATTTTCTAGAAACAGATTCCTAATATAAATTCTGTAATAGCTCACCCATCCACCCACAGGGAGAAATGCTTCCATACAGAGACAAACTACAGATGTGAAGCTCATCTGCACTTGATTCATAGCCTGTGCAAAATCAGTTGCCTTTGCTGCCTCCTTTTAAAAATTCTATTTCTAAACTTTATATTTCCCTCCTTTGTCTTGGGGAATTCAAGACATAAAAGGTACATGAAAAGGGTTTTTCTTTGCTGCAGAAGTATGAGATTAGTACTCTAGTTAGGGATCATCGATAAGCAATAACTGATGTTAAGAAACTAATTCACCTCTATTCCATTTCTCTTCTTGAGGAACATTTTCCTCTCTCAAACCTCACATAAATGGCAGAAGACTACAGTGTCATTTTATTGCTACCATCCCAAAGCTCCATCTGATTACTGTCCATCATCAGTAAACAGGGAGGGCAAAACTATTTTCACTTGAGACTAAAAGCAGGAATACAACATTTGCTTAAGAACTCAATCTATTTCAACATCAGACTACCTAAGGAAAGTTTGCATCCAACACAGCAAACACAGGCATATGCTCACTCTCTCTGTTAAGTTCACACACTGTTAAGTTCCTTGCATGTGTGCACACTTCTGTTTGCCCACAGGAGACCAAGAAAAGGAAAATCGACATCATATAAGCAAACAGCTGACAGCACGAAACAGATGCTTGAACARTACTTATATCTGATGCATCTGACAGAGGGAGAGTAAGACTGTTTACCTAAAAGGACAGAGTTGATAATCTATTCTTACACATAAAACAAGGATAAATTTTTTGCTTTGTTTTGCCTAGTTAATATGATAGGTTGAACCATAGGACAGAGAATTCAGGTGTGGATCTCAGCAGATTTGCCAAGGTAAATTTTATTTCATACTGCAGTACCATTTTCATTAGGAAAACTAAAACCACAAGCCAATTACCTGCTAGTAGCCGTGGCAGTTTCATGCTGTGTGTAGACTGCATTGAATACTGCAGTTGAGTACTGAATCTGTTCAATGCTTAGGAAGTTTTTTTCCAAAATAYACTCCTTCCTTAAAATGCAAACAAAGGCAGTCCTTTTACATAGCTGGGCAATCTGCTTGTGTATGTAAAACCAAGATGCAAATGAAAATCCAGTGCTTAGACTTCAAGGCAATGAGCACTGCAAGTATCACCACACTGTCTGCCTTCAACAAGAGGCAGTATCTTAGCAGYGCCAAACTGAATTATTCTTTTTTTTCAGTGAAGTCTGAGCCACACATGATGAACTCTATCTGGTCTCCTCTGCTCTTTAGTGCAGATGAGTCTGTTGGGAATATCCCCATCCCTGTTATACAAATCAACTGCCTAGTACTCTTTCTGTACATGAACGAAAACAGTGTGGAAGTAAACATGAGGACTGAGGACTAAGAACCTGCTTTGAATCCATAATAACCCAAACCAAAGGGTTAGAATCAGAATTATGCCATTGTGTTTGCACTTTAGGAGTTAGTTTTCTGACCCTTTCATTCCTGGTATGACATGACATTCTGCAAGAAAGCGATGGTTCTAGAATTAACAATTACACTGAATCAAGATACCAGGCTTGCTACAGTCTCTCCTAAATTCCTGACACAAACATGCTTGGCCAAGTGCCACAAATGTGATACCACAAACTCACAGAGCCAGAAATTATTGCTTTCAGCTTCTGTGCAAGTTCCATATATTAAGAGCAAGCCTGATCTTATGGTTAGAGGAATAACATTTCCTTCCTAAAACGTGGAATAATCAAACTAGTAGAATTAGAAGCAGCTGAAAAATTTAAACTATATTCAAGTTTGAAAACATAGCTAAAATACTTTGTTAGCAACAAAGATGTCAAAGCATCATCTAGAGAACTGAATTTACCAAGCAACTTCCACCTGCTAGTAGGGCCTTATACAATGAGAAATTGGTCTAATATTTCTTATTTGTTAGAGTGAGAAATACTTAGCCAAATCATGCGTACGTTCTCATGGCACAGGAACTTACCAGTGATCCAAAGATCTGAGCCCACCAGTGTGCATCTGTGGGCAGGGGAATAGCCCTGGGAATTCTGCAGCATTAAGGAATGCAGGTTTATGATTCCTGGAGTTGTTTTACTAGAGAATCAATTCTTAATTTTCATGGGGTTTGTCTGTTTGTTTTTAAAAAAAGATAYTTTAATACCCTGAACGAACAATATCCTAGGCTTCAGCACTGGCTTTAAAAACATAAAATAAACCCAAAAGACATAAGTGACTAATTTCACAAAACTGATGGATGCTGCTGACATGTCCTAGAAGGCAAGCTTATAGATAAAGGCACACTGGAGACAGTATTTAGCAGAAGCATCAATGGCAGCATGGCACACATGAATTTGAAAATTTTTAAGCAACTTGTTTGCTTGTTTAAAAATGCATGTTTCCAAGAAAATGATTCCTGCTAGAACATTCTGTGAAGTTGTGCAGAATGGACTAAGCCCAACATTTGGATTTCAAAGGAAAAAAATAAATCAGTATTTTGAGTGGGCCTTAACTTTCTTCAGGAATGCTTTAAAGTGAACAYTGCTTTTATTATGTTAACACATCTGGAGCAGGAACTGAAAGACATCAGAAGCTGACCTTGCTTTCACTGACCAAGTTACTTAAAAATATATATATATATACATATACACACACATTTCCAAGAAGAGGGAGAGTGTGATAAAGTAGATTTGTTTCAAGAAATAGCCTAACCCCCTCACACACAGAGTTGAAAYTTGGTTTCTGAAAAAAGCAAATCATACCATTTATACTGCACTTTGCTGGTAGGTATGGAAAAACATAGACAACACCTGTATTAGCCCTTTTTAGTTCTTCACAGCTTCTCCCACCATGATGACTCCTGCAGCCGCACAAAGATCTCCAGAAAAATGCAGGGCTGGGCACTGGATAAATATCCTCAGTGCTGCATTAGTAGCCTTAGGGACTGTTGCTGACTGCATTTGAGAATCAAAGGTATGAAACAAGTTATGATCATGCCATGTTGTTGCAACTTTTGACTTCTGATTCCTTCCAGCCTAGACACTTCTCCTGACTGTTGCCCAACTCCATTAACAAGAGAAGCACAGAAGCCACAGTGTTCAACTCAGCTACTCTGTTCTGCCAGACTTATAAGAAAGGATGGGGAAACCCCCAAAATTCTCCATGACATTATTCCTCATGATGGAGATGGGCTATGTCTCCTCCCTGACCCTTCTAAACTGCTCCTCTTCATCTCTATACTGATCCATCCTTCTCTGATAACGGGTTGTCTACCACTGGATTAAAAAAAAACCCCAAAACCCAACATTTAAAAAACAACTCTTCAAAAATGCTCCCAGAGGAATGTTTTCTCTATCAAAACACATCATTCCTCCACCTCAGCCCAAGATTCCAGTACATCCAGTAGAGGACCCCCAGGAAAAGCTGATGTCATGGCTAAACAGCACCATTGACACAGATGCCCCCACAAGTGAGRCTTATGTATAAAAGTCAGGTCTTCAGTTTGGGATTTCAAGAGCAGTACTGGGGGCATGAGTTCAAAGTCTAACAAGCAGGCTGTGAGGAAATTTTCCAGATTGTGAACAAGAATATCAGAACTTCAATACACCTACCCTTGCCAAACACCTAAAAGGATCTCTTTAGGCCAATGCATCCAGTCACTGAATAGCCACAGAGGAAAAAGTAAAACAATCTAATGTTCAAGCTAAATAATTGCTCAGTACTGATTTCCATGACAATGAAGGTACATTGAAACTCCTGCTCCACACAGGGTATTTGCCACAAACATTTCACTACACAAGTGCCTGGCACATTCTTTGATTGAGCACTGAGGCTGACAGATGAAAACTCATCTCAGCTGAACGTTCAGTCTTAAAAGGTCCAGAGCTCCTCAAAGTGATCTAAAAAGGTTGTTTGGGATGCTCAAAATGCTTCTGAAGGTGCATTGCACCAAATCCTTCCTGCTACAGTTTCCTGGACGGACAAGGCAGAGCCAAAGCAACTCGATCATTACAGAATCAACCTTAAGCCTGGATTTCCCTGCAGACACCACACCTTCTATGTGCATACAGGGAACGCTGCATCCTACAGGACACAGATATACCATATTACATCACAGCTGATTCAGTGCAACTGCTAGTTGTAAACTTTCTTTGAAAACAAGAACGTTTTCACCTGATGAACTCTACCCTAGAAAAGGAAGTCACAAAGCACAGATGGATAAACACAATGCACTAAAAAYGCTCTTTGTGTTTCCATCCTAAACTGAAAATTAAGATGGAGCCTGTGGCCACATATTGCTCTCTACAGATGTAAGRGACTTGATCTATTTGGCTTTTGCTGTTGTAAATCACGCCACTTCTCAAAGAGAGCATTAGGAGCACAGGATGTGAATCCGTATGCCATTCTTAGTTACCACAGTTTGTAGCATAACAGCCCTGGCTAGTTTTGTAGCAGTGATATAGAAAAAAAAGGCCTTCTGAAGTTCAAACATTCAGCACAGAACATGCAAGAAATACAATGTGCTTTTTCTTGTTCCTATAATGGTGACAAGAGGAGTTAGCTGACCATCTAATCTTTTCTCCTTCCTTCTACCTCCCCTTACCCGTGCCAGAAATTTACCCTTTAATCTGCAATTAGTTGGTATTTTAGGAAGCTTTTGGTTCTGGAAAAACAGAGGTGGGCCAACATGTTTCAGATGTGTCACACCAGCGTGTTCTCTGCTTTTACCCTCATTCAGTTATCTGTCTTTGGAGCTGTAGTTGAAGGAAACTCCATTTCTGATGGATCCATTCATAAGTGTTCTAGGATTCTCTCTTTCAATCTTTTCTCTGCTGAAGATAGTGTCCTGATCACTGTCAAACTCTGACTCGGAGACCATCAGACTGGAGTTGTGTTCTGTACTTCTGTGTTTTATACCTGACAATAAAAATGCAAAACAAAGTCATTAGAAAGGTTTGCCTTTTTAGTAACAACTAACCATCTCCTCCCCTGTTGTGATATGAAAGGTAAGTGAAAACATTCTCTGCAATGCAATGTAACAGCATACACCAATACAAAAACTGGCTTAGGAAGTATCATATACTGTGGGCAGGTACTCTTATGATTTCACTGCGGGCCCATCAGTTTATGACTCTGAAATGCGAGTACATGCACTTAAATTTGAAATAACTAGATTATCTTAGTACATACCCAATGTACTTTTAATAGCTTGAATCTGGAAATCAGTCTGTCTACTCAATGACCTTATTAACRTAAGTGGCAATGAAAGGTCATGATTTCTACAGAAATGTTATTTCTGTCTTTCTAGGACAGCAATTTCTCAGAATGATTTTATTTCCTTGGATTTGAACATTTCTCCTGCTACATACTGAAACTCAGGTAAATTAAAATATATATGAACAGCAGCTGAAGTCTACTGATGTCTAACAGGGCACCTGTGGGTCAGAGGGAACTGCTGTGCAGTAACAAAAACAGCTCCAAATTAAAGCACGTGCAGAGGAGGAAGGATTACATGGAGTAAATCTGTTGGACAGTTAAATGTTCTAAGTTAACTAAGAAGCTCAGAGGAATGGCTGAGCCCAAGGCTTTATGAAAGAAATCAAGAGATTTCTCCCCCAACCACTCCATTGTCTGTTTGTCTCTGCCGTTCTCAAACTTGTAGGGCAGCTTCTGGGCTCCTCCTGACTACAGGTGTCAATTCAGGTACATTGACTGTACTTTTGGTGGATGAGTTCCCAGGTTGCCATATAGCACTTACCATATTTGGGTCGTAGCTCCATTCTCTCCTGCTCATCTATGTTATCTAGGATGGTATATTTTGTTTTCTTTCTTATCTTTGTCCTCTTTCTGCTAAAAAGGTAGTTACCAAAAGGACATTTAATTCTCACGTACACACATAAATCTGCTCCCTCTCCCTTTTCATACACATAGCTACATACCCCAACATACAGAATGTCATTGTAATTTCTCACCTCCACTTAAAAATACTTGTACCAGTTTATACCAGTGTAAAAGTATAATATGAACAAGACAGTATAGTTTATTTTCTCTCTGATACAGAAAGATGAAGAAAGCAAGGCAGACTGATTTGCTGTCATAAGCCACAGGAGTTCAGTTTGTTCAATTTCAACATAGTAACTACAGACACGGTAGGTATATATTCATGTGCCCCCATACTTCACAGTGCAGAAGCCACCTGCCTGCTCAGCCAACATTACAGCAACAGCCAGCCCTGGCCTCCCCTCTGTGGTCTTCTACAGAGTTCATCTGGCAACTCTAAAACCTCCAAAACTCCAGCCAAATCTTGGGACTACACTGTATCTTTTTCATGTAGTTTCCCGGAGGCAAAGGAAATCTCTTGCCATTCTGTCCTGTGCAGTAATTCCCTCCTCTTTTTCACATGGATCTGTATCAACCAGCCCTTACTCTCAAGCACAAGCCACATGAGGACAAAGGACAGAAACAGCTGAACTCATAAAAAATCCCTTAAATAATCATCCAATCTACACAAGCCTGTGAGGCTCCACCCCACACTGTGCGGGTGGAATGGGACACACTTTACTATTTAAAGTTTTCTACTAATAGCACTGTTCCTTCAACCATAAAAAGAAAATTGGTATCGACTCCCACGCGTCCTTTACATACTGCAAAGACACCCTAGAAAAAGATGAAAATCCAGAAAAATTTTGACGGCAATTTATTTTTGCTAACACCTGAACAAGCTATCTATTTGCTGAGCTGTTTGAGCCCCAGCAAAAACACCTGCTCTAATGACAGAACTTGCAGGGGCTTGTCACTTGAAAGAGAATTTCCTACCAGCTCCCTAGGAAAGACTGCAGGGGAGGCAGAGAGGGAAACAACATTCAGTAGTATGAATACTCCTGTTTAAGGAAAGAGGAAGCAAGAAGTCTGCATGACCGAGATCACTAGAGTACTCCTTSCCTGTGAGCCACACGAAGCCCAGCTATCCACCCTTCCTGTCCAAGGGAGACACAAGACTGGGAGCAGATCCTTTCCAATGGCCTAGAACATTCCTACATCAGTGACCTTCAGGGTGTGCCTTTTTTTTCTTAGCATGGAGTATCTGAAGGACTCAGTGGGAGACTGTGAAGATCCGCAGTATACTCTCACCATTTTAACATTAATTATCACTCAATATGAAGGATACCACAACATTAGCTTTTTGTTTTTCATAATGCAGAAGAGCACAGACACACAAATGGATACTCCTTTTTTCAAAAGAAGTGTGTGTCTACAGAAACACCTATAGGAAGCTGTAGCTTGATGTTGAAAAAGAGCTTAGTGGTTTAGTGGTAAGGGCTGGACTAAAATGTGGAGGTTGTGTGCAGTTTTCGCACATACCCCGTCAAAAAGAAACACGAATCCTGTACCTTTTGCAGCAGCAGATGCAGAACCAGGCAAGCCCTACCATGACCACAATCAAAATAAAAACAGATACAGTCACGTAGAGTATACTCCACTCTGAAAAAAGAAACACAACAGTGCTTTGTAAAGTCATATGAATAGAATAATTTCTAATACAACTCTATTAAAATAACCAATCCTGARGAATGGGGAGGGGAAACAGGGACATAGGAAAACTAAAGCAGCATCATATTCTCAGAAGAAATCCTAAAAAATTCTTCAGCTTGAAGATTGAAAGTGCACATAGAAAATTTTCTTCCTCTCTAATACCTTTGACCATCCCAAGATACCTGAAGTCTATGTGGGAACTGACAGTCCTGCAAAGGGTCATGGTTTCCACCTCAGTTATCATTCCCTAACATAAATATAGGTGTACTCCGGATCTGGCATTTTAGTAGAGCTTTAAAGAGCAGCTGATTTGAGATAGATCCTTCTACTCACACACTTATATTTGTAAATCCAGGAAAACAGGAAAGGATACAGAGAGATGTGCAATAATTTGAATTCCAAAATCCGTATACTCACAGTTTTCAGTGTTATTATTACACTATGGAGCAACATAACATCAGGGCAGGGCTGCAGGAGGTCCCAGTCTCAGACTTAAAACCTACCATCCTATTTGGATTGTCATTAGTCTTCCTTCATTACATGGCCATTGTTACTTAATGGCTTGTACCAAGCTCTTTATAAATGTTCATAGATTTACTTGAAGACCAGTGCATTGCTCAGCAAATGTCTCCAAGCCTGCACAGTACTAAGAGRGTTGACCATTATTTCAACTTAAGTAGAAGACAAATTTAATTTAAATTTAATTATTAATTATTTGAAATAGAGAGGCTTAGCTGATAAGTTAGGTGTGCCACAGAGTATAGACAGGATGATCCTGGTGAAACTAAAAYAAATTTCCCAGGTGCAACAGGCAAACTGAAAGAAACAGTGGAATTAATCATGCTAAAAACCTGAGGTTCTAAAGGTCAGTATTGGTCACCGAGAGCACTGATGTTTTCTTTGCTTAGATCAAATCATACTTTTGGCACTGAAGCATCAGCCACCCACTCAGAGAATCGAATTGCTGCCTCTTTTTCAGCTTTGCAACAATCCTACTCGAAAGCTTTGCAATGCCCACGTTAATCACCAACGCCTTCAACTTGCCTCAAATTGTTGCAAAACCTCCCTCCCATGACAAAGTTTTCATACCTTTTTCATTCAAATAGTAATTCTTTTTAAAATTTAAACATTTAAAACATAGGCTACTACAGTCAAGACATTATCATTTCAAGAAATTATTCAAATATCTTTCTACAGATAGGCATAGCTGGCCTGGAAAACAGGGACTGTTTTAGTCTTCCCTCAGCATCTACCTCCTAAGTACTCCCCATTCTGAGGGCAAATAATCAACAGTCTCACAAGATGAGTTACTCTTGAAACACATCCCACAACACCAAAACTCACCACAGTTACTCTCTCCATCACTTAGATAACGATGAATCAAGTTTTCCATCCACAGCTGGTAGCAAACGCAGCGCTTTGTTATGGGGTCACATTGCCCATGTCCAGAGCATTTCAAAAGACAGGCTAAGAACAGAACCAAACATAGGGTCAGTTGTGTAAATGGACAACTTGTCATGCATCCTCTTACTGTGAGACTACATTGGTAGCAAAGCACCTGGTTCATAACACTGAGATATTTTTTAAAACTCCCTTCCCTTTGGTGTTATGTGTCAAACGGATTTATAGTTCAGCAGACTGTTGGCTGTGAAGAGAAAGAATGTAATCAGAAAACGTTTATAATAGAACAACAATCCTTTTCAACCAGTAAATCAAGACAGAATTTACTACACAATCAATGACTATTTTATCACCAGAGCTTGTTTATTTTGTTTGTATTCGAATCATTATGTCCTGATTTTAAACCACAGAGAAGTCATATCTGTAATATTTGAGTATCACATAGAGTTTACAATACTAGTGAAGCTTAAAATGGGCTTAGAAGTTCAAGCATCTTACTGGGCAAAAGAAATAGTTCTTTATAGGAAATCCCAGTGGCCTGTGTACATTGCAAATATTWGAAGACTGGGTTATAACACAGTGATCATCCATTTTGCCTGATACAAGGCAGACAAGAACAACTTAGACTGCAAGTCTATTTACTGAATTCTAAAAGCCCTGAAGGAAGCAGAGACATGAAACATCTATATTAAGTTTTACCCATCTTCCAAGTAAAGATGGTACGTAAGTCATCTTTATCCTCATTTGCCAGGCCTTCCTGATGCAGATCAGATTAAGATGTGCTTTTGCCTGCTGTTACAGATGATGCCTTTTAAAAGGAACTGGCACCAGTCTACCTACCACAAATCATGAAGCATTTTAAGTATTGCCTTCAACATCACCTTCCATAAAGCTACACCCACCAAGCCCAGACACCAGATGGCAGACAGAAGGATTTCATGCACTGTTTCCAGGTGCTGTGTTAGCCAAATTCCTGCAACGTTCTGAGATGAGCGAGCGCGATCCAAAACATACCAGCCGTGTCAACTCGCAGGACTTTAAAAAGCAGGAAATCAGCCTTCTGTTTCAAAAGCTGCACGTGCAGGGTTCGCGAGACATCTGACGCCTTGATCACCGAGGAGGGATGCCCGTTCTGCACATAGAACACAACTGCAGTGCTGCAGGAAGAACAGGTAGGTCAGGACTGCTGTCACAGATCACTTTTGTCAGGCATTCATTAATAAACTATGAAGGCATATAGCCTCTAGTTTTGTTTGTTTCTGGAAAGCCAATGTCACCAGTGATAAAGATCTTCATTCTGAGCTGGGAGCACCAGCAGTTCTCTGGCTTCTCAGTTTCACAGAAGAAAGGTGAGAACAACAGCAAATGTAATTCCCTTTTTGTTCTCCCTGACTTTTGCTGAAAGAAGTATGTATACATTTGCTTTCTCCACTCTCATGTAGAAACTGTCAAAAAGCACTCTGAGGCAATTTCACTAACTTTCACTTTCATTTAACTTCACTAAATTCACTAAACTGAATTTAATAGATCCAGAGAACTTCATGTGGAAGCCCTCCTGCCCTGTCATCCACAACTTTTAAGTTGCGCGGTGTTGATTTCTTCCTGTAACAGACGCTCCAGGGAACATTTTAATTTGAAAAGCTGTGATTAAAAATATCATAGCTATAAATGCTAGATTTTCCAAACTGTGTTTTTAAATTTTAAGAGGTTCCCCGAGAGCTAAATAGACACAAAAATGAATTTTAAATTACCAAATAGTTAACAGGAAGTAATTTTAAGCTAACTCATGTCAACAGGTTCTACCAATCATGCTGAGAAGTTTCTGTGGGTACACACAGCCATCTCTAGCACTCTACACCAAGTAGAGGGGGATTTCTACTTCACAGTAAAACCCCACATTTAAGACAACCCACTGTGGGGTTTTCTCTGCAAAAAATGGATTTTCATCACCAGCTACCTGGGAAAATGTTTATAAAATATTAAGAATATCAAAACCATAGAGAAGAAGTAGAAAAAAAAAGGGGGAATAAAATAGGTTTTGATCAAATAGAGTTGGAACCTTATTTTGAAATAGAATACTTGCTTCACCGTGAGAAAGTCTGTCTGTCTCACTCCACCCAGAATGTGGAAAAAAGAGCAGCACTGTATGGAATAAAGACACTGAAATATATATGCATGCACTAAGGAGAAAAAAAAAAATCTATATGGAAAAATTTTAATTTTTTTTTTTTTTAAACAAAGCACTTCAGTTCTGAGCCTCCACTGAGTTTACTTAATCAATTTTCTACCGCAGAAGAAATTCACCTTTTAAAGCACATTCTCTTGAGAAGTATAGCATTTTTTGTCATTTTAGGAAAGATTATGAGCTGTGAAAGAGCAAAGAAAATCAAAAATCTTTCTGGCACAGCAGGACATCTTTGTACCTTATGTCTGAGTAGGCTTGTATCTTCTGAACTTTGATGTCTGAATCCAAAACATTCAGCAGTACAGCCAGCTGTCTCACCAGAGTGTCCTTCTGCTGTTCGCTCAGCTGTCCGACTCCAACCTGCAGAATCAGCTCCACCAGACCACTTCTTTTGGGATCTGACGGAGGAAGAACAAGCTATTCCTTCAGAGCCTGGCAACTATTTCAGTACTAATTGAACACAATATGCAGTACTTGAAAGTACCTATTAATACTATATTTTCCCGAATAAGAACTATATCAATGACAAGCCAATTCTTTTGTGTTCTTGAAAAAGTACTTAGCCTATATCATCACATTCCCTCTGAAACAAACCTGGTGGATCMCAAGATAGCAACCTATCTTAACAGTAGAAATAAAGTACTTCAGGGTGCACTCCAGTTCTGAGTTTACACATTGCTGTGCAGAATAGCAACTTCTGTTCCCCTAAATGCTGCCATCTTAAAGTTAGAGGTAAACACTAAATGAGTCAAATTACCAAGTTCCCTTCTAGTTATCTACTACTGGCTACCAACTAGGAAAGGGGAGCCAAAGATGGATTTATATGGTAGCATGCAAGACTGTGAGCAAGTCTAAATGAGGATGGTAAATTTGAGAAATATCATGTGTGTTTACTCTGCTTATCCTTACAAATTGAGGCTTTTGTTAAATAGTACTTGAACTCCTAGAGGGCCTTGCAAACAAAACGAACTTCACAGATATCCCATGAGAATCATAATCCAATTACTATGACCACATTCAACAACAAAGTGAGGAACAGAAATAAAATCATTGCCCAGGAGCCAGACAAGCAAGATATCTCTGACAGACTCAAGATTCCAGACTCATTTCCTGAAATTTCAAATTCCATCATATAGTTATTTCACCTGCGTTTGAAAACAAGTCTATGTAACAAGCAATATCAAACCATGAAAAGACAGTTTACAGCTCCCTGAAATTCTTTGAGGATTGTGTCCTTCAGGATGAAAGAAGGAAAACAAACATAAAGCCACACTTTTAACCATCAAACACACAACTGCAGCATTTGTATCTAAACTTAATGTTCAGCTCCCATCTCTTTCTATTGGCCAAATGAATTAACAACCAGAAAAAGAAACAAAAAACCTACAGTGAATGAGAAGTAACAAAAGCCTAATGAAAACATTAACTAGTAAGTATAATTTTTATTTATTTATGCTCCCAACTATGGTGACTGGAGTAGTTAAGAATCCTGACATCATCTTCCAACACACTTAGGCCTGCTCAGAGAACAGTAAGAAGGTAGGAGGAGAGATACCTTTTTGGTCTGTGTTTTAACTTGAGAGAATCTCATCAACATCTAAATAAAAGAGTGAAAAGGAGAACATAAACGTGGTATTCACAACGTATCGATGACCTTTTAATTGTCATACCAGGCCGCACTTCAACAGTTGCTGAATCAACATCTGAGTCTCCCTTAGCATCTGTCACTTTCAAGTGGAAAATATAGGTTCCTTCCACSAGATTAGTTAGCTGCAGTACTGCCTCGTGGTCTGAGCCATGGATCACATCCTGCAGAAAAAGGGTATCAGAATAATTACACCCTCAGAGAAAGTTGCAGGTTTCACTACCAAGTTGGCTATCCAGTATGAAGTCTGTGTTCTTGCTTTGACTTTTGGGACAGATGTGACCTACCCATAGTTTATAGCAGAGTAATGACAATTTGGAAGGTACAGTTAATGAGGATGTCTGCACACTATGGATATTTTCATTAAAAATACCCCAGACAGAACAGCTGACAATCTGAAGAACTCATCTGCTTGAAAATCCAAGACAATTACATTATTATTTCTCAATTTTATTGCACTATCCTTAGTTCTGCTTTCTTAACTCCCAATTTCCTTTCTTTGGAGTTYATGTATTTTCAACTATCAACTCTGCCAGCTATATTTAAGCTAAGCCTCTTCAATTCTCACCCCCTCATGTGAATTGCTTCTAGAAGTTTGGCAATGATTTTGCTTTTTCTCCTTTCCCAGTACTTGCTGATTTGCCACTATCTTCCTGAGGGCAAGGAGCTGTCCACAACCCTTTTTGCAAATAGGGAAAAAAGTTATCCCAGTCTTACTAGCTGACACATAAACTGAAGGTTATCATGAGGTACTTCTGCTATCTACCCCACTCAAAGAGCAGAATCCACTGCCCTAATGCCCCAGGCTATTCACATGGTGTGCCAGGCAAGGTATCTACACATCTAGTGCCAAACACCATTTTTACCTTAAACTGCAAGTTTTACCTCATATGGTACCACACATGATTCCTTAGTCTTYATCGGTACTTCCTGCTTTCTCAGACCCTTTGTCCTTTGGAATATCTGGATTTCAGATGATTTTTCTCTCAAACATATTAGCTTGCTATTATCACCAATTACTCTCAGAGAGACCCTGCTTTATTCTTCTGTCCCAAGTCTTTCCTAACCAAGCCTGCCTTGCTGCAGTCCTCTTACTTAGCTACCATATTCTCTAGCTTTACTGAAAATATCACCAGCCCTTGAGCCACWGCATGACAGAGAGCAGGGGAGACAAACCAGAAACAGACACCACACCTGACAGCATCTTATGAGTCATACCTGCTCTCCTTGCTGCAGTGGCATTACATGCATAACAAAAGCCAAATTTCATTACAACCTTCAAGAAACTTACCCCAGCTGCTGGGCTTTGACCATCCCGAATCCACAAATACGACACAATCCCCTGGTCATCAGCAGACCCTGAGCCATCCAAGGTAACAGAGTTGTTTGGAAGCACTAGAACATGCTTCCCACCAGCATGCGCCCGGGGGGGACTGTTGTTTTCTAGCCATAAAAAATAGTGGAGAAGGATTTGCTTTCAAAATACGAGAAATGTGAGATGCCATTGCCAATACACCCACACTGCAATTCTTTACCTGATGATTACAGACAATAACAACAGAACCTCATGTCAAAGCTACAGGGAAAGGATGGGATGAGTGGGTATACAAAGTTTGGCTCTGGGATTATTGCAGTCTCACAAAACCAGAGGTGCATCATGAGGAGAAAGATCTTTTTCAAAAAGCACTGTGGGATATACTATTTACAGTCTCACAATAACGTAAGCATCAGATCTTCTCAGGAAAGCAAAAACATTTTCTCCCTACTTAGAAACACAGCTCAGCATGAGATCACCATGCTTGGACCTCTTCATCTGGAAAATCACTTATTACCCAATAGAAGCTTATGCAAGATCTTGTGCCTTCAAAATACCTGTATTTAGGCAAAGTGCAATCAGGAAACTTAAGAGTAAGTCTAATTCCCAAATGCTTTTTGCTTACCACTACCATTGAAATTAAGGCATGCATTGGGAATATGGTGAAAAAAAGTCAAAGAAATATGAACATGTTCTCTTTGCAGAAACCAGACATCACTGACTTTTCTTTACAACACAACTGATAGGACAGAGCTCGAGGAAGCTGTGAGGCTGAGTGAAATACCTCACTGGACACAAATAATTCTATTCTGGACAGATCTCAAGGACATTGGCTCTAACAGCACAGAGCTGTCTGTGATACAGGTGATCTTGTCTCTTCCAAATAAAACCWGTTGACTAAAGGTGGTTATTGGAAAACTGAGTATTTTCAATATCGAACATGTGACTGTAGACAGAATGTACTGYGGCTACATTTCAAATCACAAATGAGACCATAAGACACATCTGGGCAGAGCTGTTGCCATGTGTTTCTAACTGAACCCTGACTGAAACTCTGAAACAGTTCAAGCAATGATGCACACAGGTAAAACAAAGTCCGGCTTCTCCTCCAAGATGAACATGGGTCACAGCAATCCAAATCCCAAGTACAAGCTGAGCAGAGAATGGATTAAGAGCAGCCAGCATAATACCACTAAGCCTTGAAGAGAAAGACTTGGAGTGTTGATTAACAAGAAGATCAGCATGACCCAGCAATCTGCACTTGAAGTTCAGAAMGCCAACTACATCCTGGGCTTGCTGAAGTCAGCATATCCCTGCAAGCGTTCAAGGCYAGGCAGGATGGGGACTTTGTGCAACCTGGTCTAGTGGAAGGTATCCTGGTACATGGCAGGGGGGTTGGAACGAAATGACTTTGAAGGTCCCTCCAAACCCAAACTATTCTATGATCCTGTGATTATCCTAAAGCCTCCTCTACAGCATATATGTTGGGAAAAAACCCAAAAACCAAATAAACTAAACCCACACCACAGCAATTGTTTCTCTTTATAATAAAAAAAATTTAAAAACCCCTCAACAAAATACTCACCACAACAACACGTCACCAAAAAAAATAAAAAAAAGATCTTTTAATACTAAATTTTTAAGTGGAAATTGGTTCACTGAGATGCCACTTCTTGGACGTTACTCTAAAATCCACAGTAAAGCTGCTTTTCTGCTCAAAACTTAACTTTGAAAATAAAATAAAAATGTTTCTTCTTAATGATGTAGACATGCCGTTGTCAAAAATATTATTTTGGAGCATTTTTATTACAACTAATTTTGCACATATTGAACTTTAAAACCGCTTGTAGCAAACAAAATTAATTCTGCCAGTCACTCACAGTACTCTTTTATTACAAAAGAGCAGCTAAGTCTTCTTGAACACCCTTGAAACACGACAACAAATATGTTATACACTCCTGTTCTGATTTCCTTGACATTCTGTCAGCGATTGAATGAACTGTCAAGTTGTCTACCACTATGCCCTCAGAAGCAGCAGCCAGGCTTACCTTCCTTCACAGTGATGGAGAGCACAGATGCACTGCTTAAGCCCTGCTGGTCTTTCACGGTCAGCCTGAAGCGATATGTACCAACCTGCAGACCCGTCACAGTTGCTATTGCCTTGTCATCATTTTCCATCCGTACAGAGTTCGGTCCACTGAAACAAAACATCTCATAAAAATAATCATGCACAGCCAGCCAAACTGTGAGTTCAGCAGCATCGCTCATGCCTTTTGCTTTTTTAAGTTGTAGCTCTACTACTGCTACAACCASTGATGGCTAAAGAACTGTATGAGACATGAGTTGAGCTTAGAGAACCCATTGATGCCTTTTTTCAAGACATTCAAAGTACCCAAGCACCATACACCCAGTTATTAGAAGAGCAGAAAATGTACCCCAGAAGTTCAATCTCACCACCGTTCTATCTCATGGGAGCACGCAAATTATGTTGCTCTAAAAGCCACTCACAACATGTACAGGCTGCCAGCAAACCTCTTCCTGTACCAGGTACAACAGCTGCGTGAGCTAATACCTTGTCCTTTTATTAAGGACAGTTAGGTTTATACACTAACATACAGTTACAAATTTTTGTAAAGCATTTTCAGTCATGATTCAAGAGTGATTTAGTCACCTATTGCTGAAAGTTCAGGCTACAGTGACTGTTAGTTTACTTTATTGTTCAATTAACAAGTGACTGAGAAACCCTAGTTCTGAGCACTAATGGGAAATCTTTGTATATTACAGGAGGGTACCCAAGGCTGCTACTTGCTTTTTAACAGGAGACACAGAAGTTCCTGCCATTTTCTCTTAACTTTATAAAAATAGGCCCCCAAATGGCACATTTCAAAACATAGGCAGAGATTGCCTAAGCTTTTCATGTTGAACTTAAAATTACTATTTCTTACCCTATTACTACCCAAGTGGGATGGTCCTGAAAGCAATTCTCAAACAGTGCATCACTCAACACAATTGCATAACAGGCTATAGACTCAATCACCTTCACTTTGTTCTCTATTTGATTGCAGATTATTAAAATCTCTAGGTACCTGATATTCTCCCAATGATAGAAGACAATGCCTTGGTCATCTTGGCTTTTGCTTCCATCCAGTGTAGTACTTTCTACTGGGAAGGTCAATTCCTTGTCAGGGCCAGCCACTGCTACTGGAGGACTGTTATTTTCTGCAAAATTAATAATTGGGGTATGACATTTTCTAGGTAGTCACTGGCAATGCTTGCCAATCAGAGGGAAAATTTTACACAGAGAATTTTGTTAAAAATTTGATGTATTGGCTCAAAAGGTACAAACCACAAGTATGACATGCACAAGCCAGCAGGTGGGAGGGGTCAGCTCTGCAACAAGCAAAATCCCACAATAAACACTTCCCTTTTTCATAGTCCTATCTGAAGGCATAGTCACACTCCCAAAAATCTTGCTCCACRCTCAATGCATTATATGAAATGTCATAACACATGAGTGGTGAGATATTCTCCTGGTTCAACCACTCCATCCCTTTCAAAACTTCCCATACAAATATGATTCTTTGCCCTAAAAGAAGGTACTGACCCTCAAGGCCGGAGGATGGCACTAAGTTAATGCTAATTCAGAGCCTTTGAGAATTTAACGCAGAAACATATAACCAGTTACYCTGTTTCCAGCCTCTGCTTTTGTGACATGGTGAAACTGGCAATGCTACCATTTTCCTGGGCATGCATTTACCCTTAGGCCTGGCTTCAGCAATAGCATCTTTCTAGCTCCACACTATAATTGGTCTAAAAGGCACCACTTCACACCACACTTCCAATTCATGTTCTTGATTTCTGCAGTAAATGCCTGCTGTAAAGTTGTCCCAGAAGGGATCACCTACAAAAAGATGTCTGAAGTGACAACAGGAAAATAAAACATTGTTCTCTGGTGGAATGTGGGACCATCACACGGGCAAAAAAGGCCACTTTGGTTGTAACAGGCAAACATACTATGAAAAAAAAAGGCAATTAAAAAAAAATCTCATGAGGCCCAGACCATTTGGGTGCATTCATCACTTGGCTCCCAAATCTAAATAAACATGTGAAACTTTTGGAAAGTCCTTGCTTGACACTTTTCCCTAGAAAACACAATGCAAGTCATTAGAGTGAGAATTCAAACCACACAACGACTCTTGCAGGAGAACTGCAAAACACTAAGAAAACTGAGCAAAAGCACTGACCGATACTCTGAAGAGCTTTCAAAATAGACCCTGTAGGACATTGATCTCAAGAGCTACGATTTGGCTTTTAGAAGTATACTCAAACAGATCTCTGCGAAGGTTGCCTCACATAACCAGGCTGGAGCGAGCCCTCAGGATCGCCACCCGGACTTTGTATGATTCTACACCTGCTTTAACAATCTGCTCTGASTGAAAATGGAGGTGGAAGAGCCCTCGATCCAGAGGCCTGCCACGTCAGCGGTGCACCRTGGGGAGAGGAGGCGTTGGAGAGCAACGCCAGGGCACCAGGCCRGCCCAGCCGTGGGGGAGCCAGGCGGGCCTGCAGCGCCTTACCGGGCTGTACGATCAGCGTGACCTCGGCCGTGGAGCGCTGCCGCRCAGAGTCCGTGACGGTCAGCTGGAACGTGTAATCTCCTTCCTGCATGGCAGACAGCTGGAGGTACGGCGTCCGCACTCCCTGCGCAGCGTTTGTGAAGGCAGAGCGCGGGATAAAACAGAAACGTTCGTGGATAATGAAAGGACATACAGAGCAAATGTAAGGACAAAAAGTTGGTTTAATTCGCAAATACAATGTTTGAGCAAGGAGTTAAAGCACCCTGCAGATAAAGAGGAGGCTTAAAATTTGACGCACGGACAGATGTAATGTGTTCACTATAGCAACTGTCCCTACTAACCCAGAGAAATATCTATAGGCAATAAATCTTAATTTCTTCTGTTGGTATAACCACTGCATTATTTCTGAACCATGAGAATTGTGAAACATATGGAACRCTAAAATTCTCAATTAGGAAATCAAACACTGAGGAAAATTTCTACAGCTTTTTCCATTTCCTTAGGGATATTTTAAAAACAAACATCATGACATCCTTTAATGTTTATAAAAATTGTTACATGCAAAACCAAGCTTGACTTGAACCCAGACAGACAGATTTATGGAAAAAAACCCCCATAATATACAAGACAACTCTGTCTTGAATTTACTCTTCCAGTAGCATTTGCTGATATCTATAGAAGCTCATAAAATGACTGGGCCCAGCTATAGGTCCTTTTGCTAATAAAACAAACATTTGTGGCATCTCTCATATGAGGAATAACAAATCATAATGCAATTAGGTTTGGTTTTCTTTTTTTTTTGCATAAAGATGATAATAAGAATAAAGGGACTTGATAAACAACTAACCAGCCAGCAGAGGTCCTAGTTACATTTCACTCTAACAATGGATGTCATATAAYGCACCAGAGACAAGCATCCTCCAGAGTGGTCCAGAGGAGAGCCACAAAGAGAGAACAGAAGGCTGGAACACCTCTCCCATGAAAAAAGGCTGAGAGAGTTGGGGTTGTTCAGCCTGGAGAAGAGAAGGCTCTGGGGAGACCTCACTGCAGCCTTCCAGTACCYAAAGGAAGTTTATAAAAAGGAGGGAGAGGGACTTTTTATATGGGCAGATAGTGACAAGACAAGAGGGAATGGCTTCAAACTGAAAGAGGGAAGGCTTAGATTAGATATTGGTAGAAATTATTTACTCAGAGGGTGGTGAAATACTAGAACAGGTTGCCCAGAGAAGYATCCCCATCCCTGGAAGTGTTTAAGGCCATGTTGGATGGGGCCCTGACCAACCTGGTCTAGTGAGTGTCCTCCCYGCCCACAGCAGGGTGTTGGAACTAGATGATCTTCAAGGCCCCTTCCAACCCATGCCATTCTATGATTCTATGRTCCTCATCTTCAGGCACATGGAAAAGATTACTAGTCTGTCAAAAAGAAACTAACATGGACTTGCATTTCCACATTAAATAGCAAATTAATCCACTGGATATCTCAAGCAGTCATTCCCTGCTTTTAGAAAGGTTGCTTTAAGATGGGACAGCTCTCAAAAACTACAAGTTCATTTTACTTGGATGCTTTTGGAAAGTTTTTGTCTTGGTGAATGATCAGAAATAAGTCATTATGCTATAAGTCCTTCCATAATTTTTAATTGCCTCTACAGTATAGGCTTGCATTAATATTACTCCTTTCCTAAATAGATCTACAAAGTGATTTGTTTCCAGTTCTGAAGGTCTAAAGTATTTGCCAAGATGGCAGAAATCGTGTCTGATAAAAAACGGCTTTTGAGTTGCAGCTGGCTTCATTACATTAATTACCTCAGCTGCCTACATAGCTGGAAAAATCTCCAACTTACTGAATGCAAGTCCAATGAAAATTTTTATTAACTTCTTAGATTAAAAAAAAAMCCCAAACCAACAATGAAAACGACCACGAAAATAATAGAATACATTCTGTAAGCCCTCATTGGAAACCCATATTTTAGCGAGCATTTGAACCCCCCACAGAGCATGGCTGCATAAACACTGCCAAAAGGTCTTGTCATCTTTCACTCAGAAAATCAAGTTTCTATTTGAGTYCTACTCTCTTCAGGAGAAAGTGTTTCGAGAAAACTCCGACTACCCCCACATTCTCCTACAACCAGTTTTCAGCACGTCYAGAGCCTCAGTAGGTGGGAGCCTGTGAAGCAGGTTCTAGGGTTCAAAGACAGACAATGTGAAGTCTTTCTGAACCGCGAGGGAACAAGCAACAGTGTTTGTTTGGCCCCAAAGAATGAAAAAAAAAAAAAAATGATAAGGAATTAAAAGTAAAATAAGAGTTGCATACATCTAAGAGAAAATCAAAAAAASAGTAACATCACTCTAGGTATTTCAGTGCTTTGAGTTACTTAGGTATGTATTTGTTTGCCTTATCTTAAAGGCAAAGATAAAAGAGCTTTTCAATCCTTTGCAAGGAGAAATACACTTACCTGCATTGCTACAACCTTGCCTTTGCTTTTGGGACTGAGTGACCACTCATAGCTGACAATTTCATGGTCATCACTGCTCTGGTTGCCATTCAGTGTGATGAAGTTCTGGGGCAAGGTCACTGCCTGATTAGGTCCTGCATTAGCAATAGGTGGGTAATCCACTGGTTTGTTGACAGTCAGAGATGCAATGGTGGAGTTGGCTGCTCCATCTGAATCAATCACTGTGAGTCTACAACAGGAAAAACAGTATCTGTCAAGACGGACTTCTGCCAAGTTCTAACTTCAATTAATTTCTGGCACTTTTTCAAAYACCACCTAAACAAGAGCCACTGATTAGATAATATTAACTTCTGCTTCAGATCCACRTATCCCTCAACTAAGGTAGGAAGGAAATTCAGAAAACTGTTTACAAGCACAACTTTCAACCTTCAATAAAAACAAAAAAAAGCCTGGATCCTAGATTAAATCCTTTGCCTGCAGTCAATGACAACTTCACCCTTCACTGCAAACTCTTTTAAAAATGTATATGGTAAAACCCAGGGATTTTATTCATCAGCTTTAGTGAAACAGTCCTTGTCAACATCTACATCTAAAGCTACTCTAGATGTTCAGAAGCTCTGCTTATAGCACAGCAGCAGATCCTAACTTCTTATTTCTTCGTGGCACACTATTATGAATTTTAATGGACCTTAATATCAATGTCAAGTCACAAAACTAAAAAAGTACACAGTTTAAAAAAATCCAAACATTACTGCCTCTCAGAAGCACAAAATCATCTTAAAATGGGACTGCTGCAGACACTTCAAAGGGATGAAAGCTGCCCTCTGCAGTCTGGTAACCAACTGATCTCTAATCCACCTCTGCTGTGAAAACTGCATACAGCTGACCACATGGAAGGGAACCTGGGCAGGAACAAAATTAGTGCTCAATAATTTCATCATTAGGGAACATGTACATTTTGCAATGGGTGCACATCTATGCACATCAAGAGCAATGGATTTTGTTGACCAGCTAATTTCTYGTAAACCTGAACACACTGCTCCATTGTTCAAGTAAGTCAGCCTCCCTCAAAGGTGCAGAGATATAACAACTGATTTCTTAAGTCCCTAGGGTTTGGAACCCACTTAGAAGCATTGTTTGTAAGCAAGCTCTGCCCCTTCTAATATGGAAAAAAGTTCACACTTGTTTCTGCTGCTATACGATATGGAACGATTCCAGTAAAGAACACAGAATTAAAGTAGAAGCTATAGAACTTTTGATGAAGCTTATGCAAAGCACCACATTTAATGCATATGTATGCTGGCTTCAAYATTCCGCTGCTGCTGCTGGACTGATACATAATATATTGATTGGCAGGCTACCCACTGGCAGCCGAAAAACCCAAGCTGAGTCAGTGGGAAGTCTGCCTCAGTGAAGACTAGGCTTTAAGTTAAAAAGTTCAGAAAAGGGATCCTGATTCTAAGTAAAGCACCCCGAACCACAAACATTGCTTCCACTGTCTAGGCAAAACTCAGCTTCAGTAATGCAAAAATGGAGGAAAGCAGTAGCAAGGCAAAGAGTTTTATGAAGATCAGAATGACTCTTAGTAAAATCAGCACATAATGTCTTGTGAGGATCAATCTGCCAATATTATTCCGCCTGCCATCACCCTTCAGAGGATGRCTTTCACAGCCTGACTATATAGTTTCATTCAGGGCACCAGTCAACTTCTCAGCTGGGGGGGAAAAAAAAAAAAAAAAGGTTGTCTTTGTTATTATTTCGTTATTATTGCTGGCAGTGGGGAGGTATTTAATTTAGRTACCTTCTTTTACATAACTTTGTGTTATAAAAGTATCACTACAATCACTGCAAGCACTTTTCAATAAAACTGCCTCCTATGTCTCTCCACTGTGCAAAATGAAGGGTAGCAGTATGCAGAAGTAAAATTAGGTTTTTTGTTTGAGGAGATACATGTGAGCACAAAAAGAAAAAAACATTTAGCTGATATCACAGTTAAAGCCCCCAAGGAAAGCATCTACGCAGGTACCTGAAGGTGTAGTTCCCAGGAACAAGGTTAGACAAGTGCAAGACAGGTGTGTCAGCAGATGCCTTCTGCTCTCGCAAGGGACCTTTAATTTCCTCCCAGTGGTAACTCACTATCTTCATATCATCTACGCTTTCTATATTCATTAAAGAAAAACATATTAGTTTCTTGTAGGGATCACTGGAATGAATACTAAAGTCTTTCATACACTCATCTCTAACTGGTTTTCTACAACTGTCTCTTCAAGTATAGTTGAATAAGCTTCCTGAACCACAGATTTCAAGTTATATTTGGTATGATTTATCTGAACAGGTCTTCACACAAACAAATTTTAAAAAAAAAAAATTCAGTCTCAGACTCCGCACATTCCAACTTGTCTGCTCTCAGCAATTATGAATGTAATTAGAACATCCTATCACACCCTGTGTGACAGCTCTCTACCATGGGCCCAGCTGTACTGGCACAGAGGCCCTCTGGGCAGGACAGGAAGAAGCTGTAAGAGTAGCTGCTGTCTGAATGCAGCAGCCTCTCACACACTGCATCTCAATCTAAAGTGGAAGGCTGCATTTTGTAATTTTTTTAATTTATTGAAATAATTTATAACTGCACTCAAATCCACAAAATAAATCATTATTCACRGAACTTCAGAGAAAAATGAGAAGAAGGAATTTCACTTGTAATTGACAAACAATAGTGTTGTAACTGTATATTAAAAATACAGGATATCAGTACAGGATGGTCCAGTACATACGACTGCCATCGATGAAGGTAGAAGTTGTAGGCAAGGAAACTTCTTGCACTTTGGGTGAAGCAACAGCAACAGGTGGCTGGTTAATTCTGACTGCTGTGAGAAAGATGGGGGGAAGAAAAAAAGGAGAAGAAAAAAAATATTAGTGAAAGCCCAGGCAAACCCGGTGTTAAGTCTACAGATCAATAGTTCCCAGTGGTTGAATCTAGGACACACAGCTTTGCAGCATCTGCTGTCCTTTTTGGACAAGGGAGAGAACAGGTTACTGAAGAGCAGTGTGCTGACAGAGCAGCGTTCCACAGCAGTGCTTCAAAGTGGTGTAATTCAGATCAGATCCGTGCCCTGTCACCTGCAGATAGAGCAGGATCAGCACCTGATTGCTGTCCCTGGCTGTACTGGGGAAGGGGACCATGAAAGGTGGCATGATGCTGTCTCAGGCTTTGCCTGAGCAGGGTGAAAGACCAGAGAGCACAAACACAGTGAGCAAGATCCTTAGCTCTACTTCCTTAAAACCCCTATAGACACCAAGATATGAAACATGTCTGCATGACTGAACTGCCAGATGTCCTTGACAAACAGTAACTGAGAGACTATTTGATAAGTATTCTGTACAACCACTTGTGTTGAAGAAAGTAATTATATAAGTCAAGTGATTTACCTGGTTTGACTGTGACATTTACAAAACCTTCACCAAAGGCGTTTTCACCAGAAACTGTCACTTTGAAGGCATAAAGTCCCACTGATAACTGAGACAAACACAGAACAAATAGGGTTACATGTTGAATTATGCAAAAGCAGTATGCATAAATCTGACAATCATACTGTAAGCAGAGAAAAATCTGGATATCTGAATCCTCAAGCTACTTTTATAAACACATTCACTAAAAGCCACTAGTCACTGCCTGGAAGTGGGCAACACAAAGCCAAAACTTAGCCATTTTTACTCTATCTTAGAAAACTATTAGAGCACTCTAAGGCACTGGCATAGATTTGGTGACACACAAAAGTGAAGAGACTCAGGATGACTTGAATTCATCTGAACTCCTTGAATCAAGGTGCCCTTCCCCACAGGTTACAATTCTGTGAAGAGACCACACAAACACCATGAGCTTGAGCTTACAGCTCACTTACGTGAGAGAGCTTCAAAGTCTGGCTGTGCCTGCGCTCCATTTCACCACCATAGTCAGCAGGGTGACTGATTAAGCTCCATTCATAGGTGTAGGCTGTTTCTAAGAGCAATAACACAGCATAAGAGTAATCAGTTTTGCCTTCAAGATAAGCCCATAAAACAAAGAAATCAAGTTCACCACTCATCAGATGAAATGCTACAGTATGAAATCATGACTGCTACTGTTTAAACCAATAAAACAAAGCAGTATGACTAYATGTTAAACTTCCATTTTGCTGCACCTTGTTAAAGCAGCAAGGATGTGATGGACTTCACAAAAAACCAACTTCTTCACAAAAATCAGCTTCACATGAGGTAACCATGTTTTACATAGCTACTTATGAAACATCTATTATTTGCTGCTGCAATTCAGAAGCTGGCAGTTTTAAGGTATGTGTTGCATTCAAAACCTGTTTTCCCCCACCTCCCATCAGCTTTACAGCAAGATGCTATAAACTGGGCCACATCATCTTCTGGTACAAATTACAGGCTTTCTATTGAACCATCTGGCTAATGAGTTCAGGTTCTGAACAGAAAAGCCACTTCAAAAAAATTAATCTTTAAAATTCGAAGGAGAATATCCTCTCTGCAGTTGGAGCTGCAAAAGAGGCAGTAGTAAGAAATGAGAAAAATTGTTTTATCCCGAGTGGCAGATGTTCAGGTAACTCAGAACTTGTCTGCATTTACAGGTTGGCACTGTGTGCATCTCCTTGAATACCAAGGCCATTCAACTCACCTGTAGCTGGCGGTGGGACAGCAAAGGCATTCAGTTCAACCTCATTTTTGGGTAGCGTCACTTGTATGTTATCTCCAGCAGAAACAATAAGTTCTTTTACTGCATATAAGACAGAATGAGTACACTGTGTTATTATACTTGGAATGGAGAAAAACTTGGTATCTTCAAGTATTATATCTCCCTAATCTTTCACCAAACCAAAGTTTTGCTACTTCCCCAAATATGAAGTGTCATTTTCCCTACTTCTGTTTTAGAGAAAAGCATTCTGATTATTCCTTTACATCACAGGTAAAAATGCTCTGTGTAAAGAATTATGTCTTTTTCTCAGTAACTGGAAGTGCAGGAATTAAAAAAATATGCAGTTACAGAAGACAAAAAAGCATACTAGAATTTCAGTATCACACTTCCTTTCACCTAGAAGTACTACTTCTATGTTTGTGTGGCACTTGTAAGGCAAGTTCCAATGTCCATCTCAGTGTCCCTTTTAAAAAATCCACTTGCATAGCAGGGCAAACATGTTATTTCTAACCTGAACTGCACGTTCAATCCATTTGCTATCCAGTTTTTGTCTGTGAAAACTGTTTCCTCTTCCAAAAAATGCCAATGTACACAAATACAGCCCCCGGCAGAAACAAACCAAAGCACAACTTAAGGAAAATACCCATAGTCCTGTATTTCAAACATTTTAAATGCGTTTCTTTTAACATTGGGAAAACCACAGAAAAGAAGTTCCTCAAAGGCAATGTTCACCAGTGTCTAAACATCCAACTTACAAACTCGGAAGAGATGGGCAAGAGCAGTGGCTTCTCAGCAGTGGCAGCTGATGGGTCTAAAAATGGATGAAGTGAAGACACTGACAGCACATTTTCTGTCACCGCTATTAAAATTCACCCAAGGCTTCACAATTGATCATGGGAGTTGTCCTAGACATCCGTGAAGGTTTGCACTTGGACCTCCACATGAGATGATAATAAAATGGCTAAAAGAGGGTGATGGCCAAAGGAGAGAAGGAGGGACTGTCATTGAGACTTCCAAGACAGTATGGCTGAGAACACACAAACTGTAGGCAACCCTTGTACAGAGCAGTACTCAGAGTGAGATTCACCACAACCTTCCCTTCAGCTTCTTCTTCCAAACTCCTTTTTGAGCCCTCTTCAACCTCCTCGTGTGAAGGAGGAGGAGGAGCTGCCTAGTCAACAGTCAATGGTAATGATGATCCATTGTCTTGGAGAGGAATTTCTTGTAGCTCATCTCTTCCTGTTACCTTCTATTGCTATCCTGGCTGGTAGGTTTCAGTTTGGCAGAGGATGTCAAGAATGTCCCAAACCAGACATGCTCTACCAAGGAGCAAAGGGCTTAGCTCTCCATATCCCTCAGTACATCAGGAGTGCAGAAAAACACACATTTGCGCTTCTCTGCTTCTTGTGTCCCTTCTAAGCTTTTGTCAGGGCGCACAGGGAGGCAGAAAACTCAGCAGGAGAAAGGAGATACTCAAACATACGCACGGAAATACTCAATCATACAGAATTTAACACAGCTACAGAGGACATAGTGGTTAAAAGTCCTTTTCAAAATAAAATCTTTTGCTCTGCAGCTGGAAGTCTGATAAACTTCCTTAGAGTTGAAATTAGAGCAAAACTTTCTTTTCCCAGGATTTGGAGGCCATGTTCTGCCTTGTTAAGGACTGGGCTTCTTCCCTGTTAAGGGCTGAGCTTCCTCAGGTCCCACCGAGGTTGCTGCATGGCATCTGACAACTATAGGTAGGCTTCTATTGGAGAGTGTCTGAGAGGGAATGATGTTTTGAAGAGTCAAACAAAAATAAGAGTATGGCTCCAAGAAACTATTCTGAAACTCCAGAAAGCCTCAGGCATTGCTCACCAAGTATAAAAAAATCAAATAATTTTAAACAGGCTCTTAATCTCTGCTTTTTACTTTGCTGTATTTGCTCAAGTTGTGATTTCACATTACTGGTGGACGTGGTCAGAGTTTTGCCGCAGAAGTAATTGGCTAAAGGGTCTGGGGTTTGCAGTGAGACAGTAGGTCTACAGTTTTAAAGTGGGATTATGTAGCATTTGGGTAAAGAGCAAGATCATACTAACAACAGGTTGGAACCCTGACAGTAGTAAAGCCATCCCCACCCGCTGTCCAACCTGCAGGTACCTCTCAGATTTTTCGCTATCTTGAAACATTACCTGCTTTAGCAGCAGTAGCAGGTGGTGTGAACTGCTGCATGGGCTCAGATGGTGCAGTATTAGTAGGAAGTAGCATGATCCCACCTTCAGTGGCATTCTCTGGGGCCACTGTGTGAGTCTGGGTTTTCTCTGACACACCTGGGGAGAAATCCAATTTATCTGAAGAAGAGGAAGGTGTAGTAGCCTGAAAAATGAATTATAGGGAAAGAGTTGTCGTAAGTGAGACATTTCCCACATTTCTAGATCTAGAGGTATGCTGTTTTTCAATAGCACATAGGATGACCCTAGTGATTCATGTTACTAGGAGATTTTATTCATTACAGAATATCTATCGAACAAGGACTGTTTTTTTTCCAATCAGGCTTTGTAAGAAATGCTAACAATTTTCCAAGTTTCAGATGCAGAACAGTGTAGGCTATAGTCATGAGGTAACCTGGAATACAACCAAGGCTATCAGTTCTCAAAATAATAAAAACAATCCAGCAGGACAGGCCTAAATAGAGTCATAAACTCTAAGCCAATGACAAAGTTTGTGTGGTATTATTGCCTTCTTGCTGTACACACAGAGACATAACAGAATCCTTGCTTCTTACCGCATCTGCTCAGCACAGAACTTGCTCACGCCTTTTTATCTCCTCACCAGTAATAAAACATCCTACACTTCCCTACTTCAGTAATCAAGCAGTTATGTTGTTCTCACTGCCCCACCTTGTTAGTAAATCAGAACTGCAGCAAAGGACACACAAGTTTGGCACAAATAACTCACCACTGTGTTAATCCTGCCTTTCAAAAACACATTAGCCTCAACGGGCCAGCAGTTTTTCCTTAACATTCTCAAGACTTATTTCTGACCTAACAACTAGGGAAAATCATTTTTCCAATTATGGCTATTGTGTGTGGCATACGAAGACACAGCAAAATACTATTATTTGTACATCGTCTATTAACTGAGGAATAGGATTATGAAGGTTGGCAAAATGTACACTTATATTACAAATGGCTGAGGTGGAAAGGGACCTCTGGAGATAGCCCAGTTCAGCTCCTCTCCTCAAGGTCAGCTACAGTAGGCTGCTCAGGACCAAGTCCAGTCAGGTTATGAGTATCTCCAAGGACAGAGAATCCACAACCTCTCTGGAAAAYCTGTTCCAGTGTTTGGCCATCCTCAGAGGACAAAAAATGACTTTTAGTGTTTAAATATATTTCCTTCTATTTAATTTTGTGTCCATTTTCATTTGACCTGCCACTGAACAGCACTGAGAAGAGTCTGGCTCCATCTTCTTCACACCTGCCAGAGTTATTTATACACATTTGTAAGATCCCCCTGAACTCTGCTCAAGACTGAACAGTCCCAACTCTCTACTTCTCTTTGTATTTCAGGTGCTCTATTTTCCTTCTGCTGTTTGCCTCCTTAGGAAATAGAAGCAGCTCTGCCTTCTGGACAGGAAGAAAAGCTCCCTATGCAKCTGGGAATGTGAAAGCAACACCAGGGACTGCTCTTTCCCAGGGTGTGAGGAAACAGAGAGCATGGAAGTCATCTGCAACTTCATCTCTGCCTTCAACAATGGACAGAGACAAAAGATCCCTGTGCAGTGTCAGAGATTGTGGCTGCCCACCATGTGAGGCTGCTGAGGACCACACCAAGAGCTGCACCTTGGACGCTGACAGCAAAATCAGGGACTGCAGCTCCCCTAAAGCAGTGCCTTCAGAAATCTCACCCTTGACAATAACATGTGCAGGGAGAGTCTCAGGCCCATCCTGCCTTGTATCTTGACAAAAGGTCTTTCCTCCAGACAGGTCTCCTTTACCTACTGACTCCATCCCACATCCTTACAAAAGATCTCTTTTACCACACTTGGGCAAACCACAGTGTTTCTTTGCCTTCCAAAGTTGAGGGAAATCTACTTTCCTGATCTTCCTCTGGCTTTGCTCCTCTCCTGATCCTTTGCCAATCTATCAGCTGAAAAGCAGCCATCATGGCTTTGTAGGACAGATGGAGACAAAGTCACCTCAAACGTACCTTTCCAGGGACACTCTTCTGCAGTGGCACCAAACATCACTTCAGTCAGCAAGCCTAGGCAAGACACTGCAGTCAAAAAAGGTGCCCTGTGGCACTGTCACATCTGAAGCGGTGTCGCAGCCAAAAAGACAGCTTAAACTAAAAATGTTAGCAGGCAGCAGACAACTGGGGGGAGGGGGGGGGGGCAATATCAGAAATTAAGTTCTCAAGCAGAAACTGTTACCGTCTGGATTTGCTGGAACAGATGTGGAGGGCAAGATTAACCTAAATTCCAGCTTGGGAAATGAAAGGAAAAGGAAAGAAAAGAGTTTTTTTCTGGAAGTGAGTAGGGTTCTGTTGGTACGGGCTTTGTGGGTTGTTTGCTTTTACCCTTTTGTACAGCCACTACTGCTTGCCACAAACACACCAATGGTGAGGGCCCACATCCTTCAGCTCTCAGGGTTTGACTTGAGTGCAAATCTCTTGAGAATTCCTACAGAAAATGAGAACACCTCCATAATCCAAAAGAGAAAAAAAATTTAAAATTCATGCAGTTCCCCAGGGAAGCTCAAAGTTACAGTGCAGACAACAATATCGTGCCAAAGGGGATCCTTTCCCACTTCTGCTCTCTCACTGACCCCATAGATTGGGTACTATTTTTTTGTCCCCTGTGAATGGGAAGGGTAAATCCAATCACGTTTCCTCACACCATCCTGATCCTGCAGGAAACCCCATTTTCTCCCTCAAGGAAGCATATTTGTCAAGAGGTCCTGCAGACAACTGAGCAGGACATTGGTGAATCAAGGGCTGCTAGTGTTATGACTGCTTCCCCAGCAGTGTTTCCTCCATGTCCCTCTGCACATAAGACTACTATAGAGCAAGTGGTACTGCAGTTATTTCTCATTTATTTGGAAAACTTTATGGAGAGCAGCTCTGTCAGCAGTGAAACTCTGCTCTTTCCCTGGTCTGCTTCTCCCTGCTTCTCTGCATCCAGTCATCTGTCTGATGATCTCAACCAAGTATGACCTCTGCTAATTGCGTAGTTGGRGAGCAAAAAGAGCAAACCATCATACAGTATAACATAAAGTGCAGACTTCAAAATAGAAACAAAGGTAAATCTAAGAATCAAAACATGTTTCAGGGGTTTTATACATCCTCTACAGATCAAGTCAACGCATTTTTAACCAAACAGAATTGTTCAGCTTCCACAGGCCTCAAAACTGAAACAAAGCCAAAACAAGAGATGAAYATCTCTGATATTCAACTGCATTCTAAGTCTTAAATATCAGTTCTGAAGGCAAGCCAATCAGACATTTACAGGCTCACCATCACATAGAGTCTGTCAGCCATCTTAAGGTTTCTTAGGTAGAGCTTTATGCATTTTGACTGCACYATTATCCCTGCAAATACAATAAGCTCAAGAATCAAGTCAGGCCTAACCTATTGAATAAATGTTTGAAATATTGCAGTATCAACATAGCAGCAGCTAGAATCTAAGACCTGAAAAACCTTACTTTACTTAGCAGATCWGGAGCTAACTGGAAATTTTTAAAAGACAATTAATACTTCACAGGTATCTCACTCCAAGGCTGGGCAGCACTGCATATTTCTTTTCTGGGCAGCCTGACAGCATATAYTCTGTACGTATTTCTAAATGTATTCATGTTATTGAGCTGCTGGAGTGTGACAGTCCATAAGATCACACTGAACTCTAATGTAAACCCAACAGTCAGGTGACTCAGTTAAATGACAAACCCCATATTCTCTATCCCAAGTCACAAACAGAAACCCCCTGCATCTGACTGCATTTATGGCAAGGATGCTCCAAGGGCGTGGACTCCAGAAAACTGTGTGTTTGGTTGGTCTCTCAGTTTAAAATCTCTCTGCCGGTCCTTGCTCAAAGAACACAGCACCTGAGGACACCACATCCTGCTGACTACCGTGAAGGGAGGGAATCAGGGAAYCACATTTTTGCCACCTTGCTCTGTCTGGCTTGTCAAAACAGCTTAGTCTGGAAGCTGCAGAAGGGAGTGCGTCAGCACAGATCCAGGAACAGAGATATAGAATCGCYGTGGCAGAATTAAGAGGATGAGAGGAAAACATCATATAACGTGCAACAAACACGGTAATTCWTTAAAGTTAGTAGCAAGCATGATTTTAAGACCTTCATATTTTCATAACCTATAAAAAAACACCACAGTTTGAGAGGTTGTTTGGATTGTATACCAATGACAAAACCATTTGGAGACATCTCAGCATTTTTAGTCCAATGTAAAAACTTAAGATTTCCCTCATAACAAAATTTGGTTTCCAAAAAAASWATTTTTTCAGAAGAAAACACAAACATGTGCTGAACAATCCATATGACATTTGATGAAAATGTCTGCTTGATGGAGAAAGAGATGGAAGTTCCTCCCAGGGAACTGAGGCCCACAGGAAAGCCCACACCAGTGCAGATGAAACAAGAAGGAAGGAACAGCGACAGAAAAGAGAAAGAATCAACAAGTGGCAAAAAGGAAACTGCCATGCACTGACCCCAACCTTCTGTGTCACTTGTTACCTCACCAAAGAGGCTGAATGCAATGTGCAGTGAAAAGAAGGGGAGTGGAGACTAGGAAGGGGAGAGTGTGTCTGGACCGAAGTTGATTCTGGCGAAGGCATTTGCCAAAACTGCTTGTCATCTTTATTTCTCCACAAATGTCTAAATTCAAAGGATTCCCAGCCGGGAAACAAAGGCACAGGCTTTGGCAGTTTCTCTAAACCTTCTGCTTCCCCAGATTCTTTCATTAACAGAGAGTCTTTAGAGTCATTTCTCAATACATGCCATGAACAGCTTTCAATGCTATCCCATCAACCCCCTTTCTACAGCTCTGCTCACAGAGCRTGTCCTAATCACCTTCCCAACTACACGTGTCTTATCAAGTCTTCAGCATCATTACCAGCCGTGGCTAAAGGCTGATCCCAGTTTCGCATTTCTTCCCTTCTGCACTGAAAGAAGAAAGCTCATTCCTCAGCTTTTCTATTGGAAGTTCAGTAGCTGTGCTAGCATAATGTTAGTATAATATCAAGATCACACAAGAATGACTCCTCTGTGTCCTGGTGAGAAACAGCTTTCTCTTCATTTCACTTTACAATAAACTCCCATCTATACAGTCAGTGTACAAAGAGAAAGCAAAATCTTTCTATTCTGGCTGGGGTGCCAAAATCAAAGTAAAGATTTACAAAGTAGACTTGGCCATATATATTGTTACTACTGCAGGATGTGAAATTTCACCTTTCATAAAATGGTATTCACATGATCCCTTAGAGAYAGGGAACAAACTTGCTCAGCTCTGCCACACAGTTTAGGCGAACTCAAAGTTTTATGACTTCTCGAAGACACTAGGCATAAGTAGTTCAGTCAGCAGAGATCCTGACAATTGGCTAAAGCTTAGCACTGTGCCAATGGGTCTTCCATTTCACAGCAAAGTGCAATGGAGACAAGTTTCAAGCCTTACTGCACGCCCAAAGTGCACAAACATGGTGGTGCGTGGAGCTACTGCAGGTTCTCCTGTGGCTTAATTTCCACCACACAGCACAGGCAATAACTAAGAGATGCTTGCTAGTTTCCTGTAGCAGATGGAAAGAAAAATGGGAGATGAGTTTAATATAGCAGTGGTTGGGTGTCCTTAATTTTAACTCTGTACGAACAGCTCAGCTATTGCTCTGTGTTAGAACTAACRGCAGCACTAGAGCATGACAGAATGTCACTCTAAATTTTATCAGCAGGGACAGGATATCTTGGTATCATTGTCTTCATATGTACATTTATATGTACTTTTTGCATCCTAAGAAAAAACTAACTAGTATCTACCTCTCTCACCTAAACCCCCATGTTAATTATGCTCATTTCAAGGTGTGCATGGTAGAAACTTTTTAAAACCAGTCTCCCATCATCAGCTCTGCCTGTAGAACCAGTACTCACTTTTCAACTTGCAACAACACTCGATCTGTTATCAAATGTTCTTCCATACACATAAAGGTGAGTTCTAATCTCTTCTCACTTGTGCCAATACACTCTGGACTGACTTAGACAATCAGAAAAATCACAGGCTATCTCGAGGAGGTGATCCTGGAAATGCAACCTGCTGTTATGGTCCCCACTTACCTCCAGGGCAATCTCCCTTGGGATTGTGCCAAAGAGATCCCCATAACAGGCCAAAGACTGCTCTACTGAAGCCTATGGTTGTGACTCTGCTTTCTGACTTATTCCTGCCCCTCTCTGGAGCTTACACATCATGGCCGCATCCCTAACAAATCCCTCCTTGCTGCAAGGATGAGGTCCAGCAGTCTCTCTCCTTCTCAACTCCTCGAAGCAACTCAAAGCAATAACCTTCTTGAAGTTATCAACAACCTACAGAAACTTCCTGCATTACCTGTGTTACGCTCTCTTGCCCTCCCAGTAGGTATTGGGGCGGCTTAAATCCACCAGGAAGACCAGGGCTGTTAATATGGAACTCCTTCCAGTTATCTGAAGTCTTTATCTGTTTCTTAAGGCTTATTGTTCTCCACACRTTGGTCATCCCCTCCCAGAACCTCAGGTGACACAGATTTCATGCAACTTCCTTATTTGCTTGCATTTTTCTTCCCTACAGTAATGGCAATAAATTACCATTTTTACAGCAAGAGATACTTGCTGGTTACAAAATCTTGTGGAATATAGAGCAAGTCAGCTAACATTGATTAATTTCCTCTTCCCTCTGGCAGGTGAGTCAAACCCAGGGAATGTTGAATTTATAGCCTGTTTCAACTTCCCAAGTGATCCCACCCTGTTCTTAAGAAATCAAGGCCCCTTTAGTCTCAACTGATCAAACTAGTTGGCATAAACAGAGAACAGGTGCATCTTACTTAAGTATATATATTGGATTTTAAGTATTTAACTTATTTTTCTTATTGTCAGACTCAAGAGAAGAATTCTGAGAACAAAAACACCTTATCCACTTTATCCTGCTGTACATCATGGTCCAAAACCACTACTGTCCCTCCTTACTACCGTGCCTCTCTCATATGTTTTAAAAGCATTATAAAAATTAACTGAGCACCATTATATCTGTAACACCACTATGCATTAGTAGCATGAAACCCATAAAGCAGGCTTAATTTTATTGATGGAGGAACTTATGTTTACTGGTCTTGGCCTTTGGATACTCAAGGGTCCACTAGTATTTGTCTCCTAACCTCTTGCAGTTGAGTCACCAGGAGTCAGAAGTGAAGACCACTGTAACACTATTACACCAGGTCCAAGTTCACCCACTTGTACACTTTGTAGGAAACCCCACAGTACCCCAAAAGGAACTCTACTCCTTATCATCTGATTAAAACACAAAAACAAACAAAAATCCCCAAACCAAACAAAAAMCAAACAAACAAASAAAGAGTCCTTTAGTGATTCACCTGCCTATTAAGACAATCCTCTCCCCTTCACCCTTTTCTACACTGTAACAGGACTGTAAGTCATTTGAGAGTTGCAATATTACAAAGCAATAACCCAAGATTTTCAAAGATTTAAAAAACAAAATAATTGCCAAGTAGGTTCACCATACTCTGCCTGCTTCCTGAGGGGCAAACGTACCTCTTTTCGCAAAGCATCATCAGGTTGTGCAAGAGGTTGAACAGCTGCTTCCCTTTCAAACGTCTTCCCGGGGAATGGTGTAATCTCCTGGACGGATGACAACCTCTCTGTGGAGTGTTCGYTGACGGAGTTCAGTACAGAGCTGCTTTTATTCTGAAGGCTTTCCACCTTCCCAGCCTCCCCTTTCTTTTCAGCAAAGTCTTCCTGGTTATCTCCGTCATCACCCACAGAAGTGTTGAAGCCATTTTCACCTGCTACCATCAGGCCCCAGTCAGCATAATCCATGCTCTCCTTCTGCTCATGTTTGATGCCCTCCTGAAAGGGGTCCTGCTCCAACTCTTTATAGTCATCAATGTATTCAGGTATCTCCTCAAGGCTGGGATCTTTGCCAAGCAGTGACAGCTTTTTCAGGCTACTCACTTCCTCAGACGGCTCGTTCTGGAGTCCCACAGAGTGCACCATGCTTGGGATCACTTGCCCAAATCCTAGCAGTGAGGCAGGCCTCTGAGAAGGCCTCAGCACAAAGGTAAGGTAGGACTTTACGGTTTCAATTTTTTTAGGTTCACAATTGTCTTTGTGTTGGCAGTTCACAATGTAACAGCGCCGTTCAAACATCCAGGACAAGTCACAACCAGAGAGCTCACAACACGCTGCGATGCAGTCGGACACTGACAAAGCGTGAGGAACGCGCATGATTTTAGTGGTTTCCAAGTTGGGAGATATGACTGCACCTGAGTACGTGGCTCCTTCTCTGCACTGCTCACAACTGGAACCTGAAACAACACCACGAACATAAGGCACAGCACTACAACCAGGCCATAATATAATTTATTGTGACCATAAATGGCTTACCACGGGAAACAAGATAAAGACAGGTGGCACCCGGTTTAAAAAAGCTCATTTCCTTTCACTAACATCACCACTACTGTTTTTTCATCATGTCCCTTTGCAGTAGTATTTGTACTTTAGAGGATTTTTCAGTGTAGGATCTTTATATGTTTTGCAAAAGTGCCTTTTACTCCTGTGCTACAAATACAAACACAGAGATGAAAGCAAGTTGCCAATACTTAAGAACAGAGCAGGGATCACAAAAAAAAAGAAAAAAGGGGGTACCTCCATCACGCCCACAGCATAGTAAGCAAATCATATTTTAAAACAAAACTCAAATAAGATGCTGTAGCATGTTATCGTTTCATTTGAGSGAGAAGGCAGCAGAAATCTATGTACGAGAAAAATTTGCCATCTCRCCTGAACTTCATGAAGAGTTCCTCACTCCAGCATAATTACTGGTTTTAATATAACACCTGGATCAAATTCTCAAACTTTTGCTGCTTTACCCACAAGTTCATGTGAAAACCCAAGAGCTTGCTCCAGTAGGGAGCATCTTCCCTTAATTTGTAGTAAAGTTGCAATCTTTTGATATGACATCAGAATTATTTCCATAGTACATCACAGACTGAGTGTAAAATGTTCAAAACAAGCATGAACCAATCAGTCAGTTTCTTATCTTTTCTAGGTGTTTTTTTCCCTGTTTATTACTGCTCTTCAGAATTCCTCTCTCTAAAATGCAATTTGAAAAATCTGATCATGCTTCAAGAAACTTGAGTAAAACCAGGAAATTCTTCTTCCAGTTTTCAACTAGACTTGTTAAGTCAATAAATGAAAACAAGCATGCCCCCACTGTGGAGCTAACACAGGAATGGAAGACAAAACTGACTCTGCCTGCTTTGCACCTCATTATTCACAATAGTATAGCTCAGGAAAAATGAAATCAAAGAGTAGGAATAGGCTGGAAATGGGGGTTAGGTCTGACCCATGAGACGCAGGGATTCTCCTACACATGCACCGTGTCCAGCACCGTATTACAGTTCCCACCACATCATCTGGGCTGAGCTGCAGCATGCTCCTACACAATACATGATCTGAATACAGCTACTGAAATACCTGTGGGGCATGAAACTGCCTGGCATGAATGCAAGGTTTGCAAAGTAGGTTAGTTCAATGCAAAAAAAACCAAAAGCAAACCAAACAAAAAAAAAAAATTGCACCACATACTGAGGGATAGAGTGGATGAGATTGTATGATGGTTTTGCAGAGCTGGCTGTGTGTGGTAGGGAAAAACATGAAAGGAAAACAAATTTTAAAAAAGATCAATGACTTGCAAATAGTTATAGCTGAATAGGAAGCTGATAAAAATGATAAAGAGCTTCAAGTACCATTTTTCTGACTCCAGCTACTCCTTCACACAAAGCTGAGATGCTGTCAGCTGTTCCTCTTTACACTTTCAGTGAAAAAATCTATCCAGGGCAACATGAACCTAAACAGCCTATCTTGTACTTACACAGCCCAGACATGAAGTATCTTTATGTGTACCCAAAAGATGCTCAAGATTTCTGCATTTTTTTTCTGTCACACTGCATTTAAACATTTCCTCTACATTCTCTTTTACCTCCAAGAACATAAAACCCTGGCAGAGACTGAATTGTCATCACAAATCGTTCCTTTAAGTTGTCTACACAACTTACAACAGGGGAGCCAGAAGAGCTCTGGGATAAAATGAAGCATAGGAGTCAGGCAGCCCATTCAACCATTCAGTCCTTTTGCAACCCATATGCATTTAGTTAATCCTATAAATCAGCAGAGAGATGAGAAACAGACCTCTAAAAGGCAAAAACAGAAACATGACTCTGTGCAAATGTGCACTATTAGGTCAGTAACAACTCATTACAATTTATATTTTAGGAACAGCACTATTAATTTGGAACAAAAAACTACTCTGAGGACTGTTTTCATCTGCTCCCTTCCTTAACTCATTCCTGAAGGAAAAAGTGACCAAACTGTAAAAAAAAAAAATCGGAAGTTTCACTATTTATGTGTTCAGAAAAGAATGACCAATAGTTCTTGTTTCAGAGACAGGCTTACACAATTACGACACTCCACAGCTCTAACCTTCAAATCCTCAATCAGCTTCAAATCTCACTCTGCCACCTTCAGTTTGTCACATCAGTTATCACACTGCAGAGTCAACCTCCCTCAAAATTCATGGTGCTTCTTGAGCCATAGAGAGAAACGAGCCCAGCACATTCCAAAGATAATACATGATTGTGAGCCTAAATCTCCTAAGCAAGCAACCTAGCCACAAACCTTAGCTGCCTGCTTTTTCAAATGTCAGAAGGCCTTGGTTTCATCTCAGTAAGGAATGGAAAAAATCCCAAAGTAATGGAAGTTCCATTTCTTGCTTCATCTAGAGTTACACCTGAGCTGAATTGTTGCAGCAGGTGTACAAGAAAGGATGAATTTATCAGGCTGTTTCAGCCTCACACTGGGTGTGTCCATTAGTTGTCTCCACATGAAAAATAAGATCTACTTAGATTGAACTTAGTCTGATCTCTACTTTCATATTCCCCTTCACTCCATCCAATTTCCAGTCTGCAATGGGCTCAAGCAGAGATAGTGAGGTCTCTTCATTATAGAAAATTTACTGAACGTGTGCCACATGAAAGGTCAGATAGGAACATTTGTGTCTGCTACACTAATACCTGCTGTGTGAAGTCACAGCACAGCTATTTTCCTTTAGTTAACTGAATTCAGAAATTAAAATACTGTTCTACTTTGACTAGTAATGGCAAAAAAAAAGCATCATGCAACTCTTGTTTCAGAAGTACTCATTCAAGTTTCCAACAGGAAGGCTGCTTCCCTTTATTACAAGCCCTGAAAACCCTCTGGCACATGAATAAACAGCCTAAAACTTCTGCAAGCTAAGTGTTCCCCTTCCTTTTAGCTGTACTCTGTCACATCTACAGTACGACAACACTGACATATCCAGAGACCTAGTCAGGCAAGTTGGTTACCCTAAAAAACCCAACACATATTCCCCACCAAAAGCCTAATTAACAGTCACAGTGTGGACTATAGTTTCATTTTAAAGAGATTCCTTCCTTTAATGAGGGAGCATCCACACCTTTCTTTGAGCTTCACACTACTGCTCCTTCACATCTCGGTGCACAAATCCATTGATGTCAAGATCCCAATAAGTGACACAGCTGTTGCAGCTGGCTGGAGACCTTTCCTCAAATGGCCACGAGAACCTAACAGCTGCTCTCTCCCATGCTCACACAACCATGAGCACTTGAACGACTTGGCAGCAAATATTCTTCAGTCAGTAAGCAGCAAATTGTGGCGGTGTACTAACACTGAGGTCATCACAGCTAATGACCCCAGTATGAAATCCTTCAAGGTCAGAACCATCCACTTGTGCGCTGCTCTGTTTGCTTTCCCTAGCAGCAAGCAGCATAAGAAGCAGCAGAAAAAAAGGGCAGGAGGGAATGTGCAGTAGAGGAGAAAAGCTCATTTTCAGACCTTGCACCAAGTCCCATTTGACCAGAATCCCATTACCTCCTTGCTGGCAGCACAGCATTGAGAGCCTACATGGCACATTATTCTCCCAGCCTGAAAGCCTCTGAACTACCTGAGCATGGAGGATCCTGCAGCAGCATGCTACAGCAAGAATAGAATTGTCCCTGTTTTCTTGCCATATGCTCCCTCCACTCTCTTTTAGCAACAAACTAGTTCCATTCCGTTTTTAGAGACAGTGATTTTTTAAAATCTATTCAAGTAACTTTAATCTCATTTGGTGAATTTTGAGATGAAAGATATTGTATCAGTAAAAATTAAGTTTTGCTTTTTCCTACTACCATAATAACACACTGAAACAATTTTGATATGGTTCTGGAAGCAAAATTAAAATAACTTCTCATTTTTAGTTACAGTCATCTAAGAGGAGAAATTAAAATTCCAATTTTCAAGCTAGAGAGAATTTCCACAGCAGAGCTCTAAACCCCTTGAAAGAACACTTTATATCATAAATGCTGAAAAAGGCTTATACTCCATCAGCTTTGGTAACACCCTACAGAAGGTACTGTCCTGGAAACAAGAAAAGCAGTATCACTGAGAACTTCTTCAACATCTGAAATGTCACTGCATTGGTTCCTCTAGCAGCAGCTAACATCTCTGCACACCATGAAAGTGTTTGGTTTTTTTCTGCAGGCTGCCCCGACGTTATTTGGACCCTGACATCTCTCAGGTCTTTAAACACGGATATGTCTGTGATATCAAAGTACTCTTTAGGGTGTTGGATAAGGGTGCTGACCGAGGAACAAACAGACCAAAAGAAAAAATGCTCAGTTACATAAAAGCAAATCCTCAACACAAGCTATAGTAACAGTAATCTAGTTACATCTACAAACAATGATCTGCAAAGCTTTTGTGGTCATTACAGCAGCCTTCACACTTCTTTTGTCCGGGTCTGTCAAGGCACCGTGATTAGTTCAGTGGGTCTAATGGTCCTTTCCAAGTATTGTTTTCGTTTCATGAATTGTCATCATCCCTGTTTGTCACTGATAAACCAACTCAGTGCTATTTAAAGAGAAGAAAAAGGTGCACGGCTGCAAATATTACATCCCTCCACAAAGAAACACCAGACCACTTCCAACAGCGATACAGACAATGKGAACAAACCTGGCATACTGCATAACTCACTATAATCTAAGAGATCGTAATCATCTTGTGTCTCTGGAAAGACCCGTCTGAACCAGAACACTAGAACATCTAGTCATGGCAGTATAAGTAACAAAGAATGCACTACGACCCCAGGCCAGGGGTTCCACTGTTATTTCAAAGGCACACCTACATCTTAAAGTGTCCTTTGACACTCCTGGCCTGTGTTTCACACATTAGACACATGGGAGGAAAAGGGTATTCATCTTCTTCAAAGTCCAAGGCTAGTAGCAGTGAAATGTGAGCTTGTAATGTATTTAGAAACACCCTCTGCTAGAGAAAAGAAAAGGATATTGGTGAATGCTATCAAAGAACCTGGGAGGTCTGGGCTGCGTGGAGCTGCATGAGCAGACTGCACAACACCTGTGACTGCAATTACCTGCCAATCCCTCTTTGCATTTTTGTTGGAATGGCTAATCTCAGAACAAAGCATACAACATGCACACACAGTTTGAAAAAACTGAGAGTCAGCCACGAGAACGCTATTCATTATATTTGCAGAAATGCAGTCCAACAGCAGTATTTGCAAGGTCTGCCTCAAATGCCAAATTAGAATATGCCTGCTCAAGACAAGAGCTAGACTGAATTGATTCCAAGGTATTGGATTCCCAGTTGCAAAGTAAACCGTTGTTCCTCTGCTGGAAAACAATGTCTTCTATCTCTCATAGAGAAAAAAAAATTGTTTTTTGATAMATTAGCATAAAAACATTAACTAATGGCCAGAATAATTTAAATGTATTCCAATATAAGCTGTTTTCATCAACGAATGGATATAAAAAAGTGAAATGAGATTATAAGCATTATAAGGAATGTCTATACAGATCAAACAGGAGCTGTGTCCAGAGGTTTTGGAAGTCAATCATCCAAAATGCATGAGATGTTGAGTGACAGAGGCATGGTACACGCTCATACCTATTGCCACATCCAGCTCAAGCCTGCTGAGAGGCACGAACATTACCCAGTGATAGATGTCTGTATGGATTACGTTTATGTGGCAAAGTTTCGGTATTTGAGGGTGGGGAGAATTGAACTGCAGGGGTGGCTTCTGTGAGAAGACACCAGAMGATGCCCCATGTCAGGACAGAGCCAGWTAAATGATGSACCCACAGCTGGCCAAGGCTGAGCCTATCAGGGATGGTGGCAGCTCCTCTGCTATAATGTATTCAACAAAGGGGCCAAAAGCCTGGCACAGCAGCAGCAGGCAGGAGAGAGGAGTAATGAAATGCGAGAAAAGCCATCCTATATACAGCAAAGCCAGTGAAGAAGGGGTAGGAGGTGTTCCATGCACCAGTGCAGGGATTCCSCTGCAGCCTCTGGTGAGGACCGTGGTGAAGTCCATCGTCCTCCTGCAGTCCATGGAGGTCCACAGTGAAGGAGATATCTACCCTGCAGCCCATGGAGGATCCCACCTCAGAGGATATGGATAAGCCCTGAAGGAAGCAGTGAATCCACGAAAAAACCAGGCTGGAGCAGGCTCCTCGCCTGAACTGCAATCCCATGAAGAGGAGCCCACATGGAAACACGTGTTCGAACAGGACCTGGGTCCCCACAGGGGATCCACACTGGAGCAGTCTGTTCCTGAAGGACTCTCCTGAGAAAAGGACCCATGGTGGAGAAGTTCTTGAAGAATTTCAGCCCATGGGAAAGACCCCATGCTGGAGCAGGGAAAGAGTGTGAGGAGAAAGGTGTGACGGAGGTGAAGCACTACGAACTGACTGAAACCTTCATTCCCCAACCCCCTGAGCCTGGGGAAGAAGACAGAATAGTTGGGACTGAAGTTGAGTCTAGGAAGAAGAGAGAAGTGGGGGGAAAGTGTTTTTAGAACAGTTCTTACTTCTCATTACCCTAGTCTGAGTAATCGACATTGAACTAAACAAACTTCCCTATGTCAAGTGTCATTTGCTCTTGATGGTAACTGGTCCATGACCTCCCTGTCCTGATCTCAATCCATGAGCTTTCAATCATATTTTTCTCTCCCACATTGCCGAGAAAGGGAAGTGATAGAGTGACTTGCTGTGCACCTGGCAGCCAGCAAAGGTCAACCCACATATTCATGAAAAGCAGTAAAACACTATTAGTCAAAAGCCACCATGCATGAAATAACACTAAATAAATGTCACACAAACAGGACAGAGTAGCCCACCTCAATTTCTTTTGATGAACCAGAGCATATTTTTCAATATCCTTCCAATGATATTCATCAGTGAGCCYGTTTCTCTCTTCTRTSAGTGATGGAATATCAAGCCTTTCTTTCCTATATTAAGTCACTCTTCTCATTATCTTAAATTAAAACAAGTCTTAAGATGACTTGGGGTTTTTTTTCAGAAAAGGTAGCCTTTAATAGCACAAGCTCATGTGCAGAGAAAAATCGCAGAATGAACATCTAGCAAAGTCCTGAGCCTGAGTCAATTCCCCTTAAAGCCTGCACTAAAAAGAAGTCCTTGTGACTTAAAAAAGGTGAGCATGATGTATTTTAGCAAACATATCCTGGACATTAGCAGGAACCTTCCAGTTTAATTAAATATTAATTGTATTAAAAATACTGCAAACTATTGAGATAGAAATAAATACTAACATTTTTACTAAAATAATATGAGCTATTAGATTATATTATCCTCTAAACACTGTACACTGGTACCTGAGATACAGGGAGAGGCTTGAAATACAGCCAGCATTCTGAGTGCAATGGTCTTGTTCTCAGATAAACCAAGGGAGCACAGCAAATTTGCAACTAAAGACAGACAACTTCCTATATGCATGTGCAAGATATTCTAATCTGATAACAATTAACAATTATCAAAAGCATGAAACTGTGACATACTCTACAGGCAAAATTCAGTATTTACTGCACATTACTGTCTTCTGTTGCTGTGRGTCTTTTTTCTAAAGATACTAATATAAGCCCTACAGCAGGTACTCAGTATCTCATAGGAGAGGATTTTATTTACAAAAGGCATACTTGTTTACCACAGCAACAAAAACCTCAGCTCCATGTTCTCCTCAAAAAGCTTGGCACTATGCGATCCTCAGGGTGATCTTGATGACTGCTTCGAACCAGCTACAAGCACAGGCATAGTTAATGCCTATCACCCCTTAGCTGTAGGCTAATACCTATCCCCTTTCATCCAATTTATCCAAATTCAGTAGTCAATTTAAGCCTTAGCAAGGCTTAAAGCAAGGCTCTCCCTCATGAAACAGCACATCCTGTTTATACTACAAGAGATGAAAGTCAGATAACCGTGCATTATTTTCTCAATTTCTGCTAATACGGATACTGCCATTATCACCACAGACAGAATTCAAACACTGTCTTTTAAGGAAATAAATCCCACTTCTGCATGTATTTTTCTGCAGTTACCATATCAAAACTGCCTGCACCAGATTAAGTCTCTCTCTGACAGAGGCAGTGGTAAGAATTACTATCATTCTTCATCTGTCTGATTATGGAAATAAATTAATTATCGCTGTGGCTGAAGCAGAAACTTACAGGAGTTCCTGTGGTTTTTTAAAGGAAACACATGTTTATAGAGAGGGTGATGAGGTGAGAAATGTGAATGAGTGCATTTAAGCTTCTCATAAATAAACCACCCTATGATAATTCAGAACAAAAAAGTAGCTTAGAATACAAGCAACACATCATTCTTAAACTGCTGTCCTGCAAGAGAAAAAGAGAGAAAACTCTTTGAACTCTCCCACAACCCACTCTTGCCCCATACATGTTTCCTAAAACAGTCTGGTGAAACTGGCTCCAAACAGCTTCTCAACCGCCTTCCTCCATTGCAATCAACTGCTGGTTATGAAGCTGCACCTCCCCAAAGCTTTTTGCACTGAGGAGTCACAGGACTTCCCAGCTCTTGCCTTATTCATACTTATTTCACAGCTGTATACACATTTCAGGAGCATTTAATTCACTTGTTCTGTCTGGGTGACTCAGACACACGAGAAGTAAACTCCTACCTGTTATCGTCCACAGGAACAGGCAGAGAACACCGGGTCCAAATGCCATGCTGCACCAGGAAGGCAGTGACAACCACTTTTCCGACCGGTTGTGTGGAAATTATAGGTCTTAATGCTGGTTTTTTTCCCYTAATATTATTTAGTACCCTGCTGTGGCCATCAAGCACTGCAACAGACAGCACAGGAAAAAAAATAGGTCAGATGTGAGCATTAATTAGAATGTCACAGTACAAGACAATAGACAGGTGACATACAGGCATTATCATTACTTCCTGAGTTCTTGATGGATGACATAGTAGATCAGGCAAGCTGAAGATACAGAACAAATTACCTACCTGGAAAACTCTTTCTCCAGAGATAGAGAAACATCCCAGAAATATTTGCACGCTTGAGCTCCAGTACCTCAAACCCCACAAATATTCTGTCTGCAGTTATCCAGGCCCTGGTTCTGCTCTGACTTTAAACTAGCAGGTACCCTTAACTGAGGAATCACAAACAGCATTGTCCATGCTAAAATCCACACAGTGTTAAGTCGGCTCTCGAGGCCACCCTCAAGCTATTCTCTCCCAGCTATCAAGGCAATGCAAGCAGACAACTTCTCCAGCATTTCTAGGGAGACATTCTTTGTCAGGACACTAAATTCTCCAAGTAAAGCATCCTAAGCAACAAACAGATGTACAGATCATACAATTTTTATAAACTTCACCTTTCAACAGTTTCTGAAACGTTCCTGTTGCTTTTGAGAAAGAAAACAGAGGAGCATAAGTAAGCTATGTTCCTAATAAATATTTCCAATTTATTAGCACAAACCCCAAATTCTTCATATATGAGGGGTAGAAGAGATATTATTATGGTAAGACCATAATTTCACACAGAGCCTTTTTCTTGTTTCTATGGAAATCCTTCTAGACTTGGAGAAGCTGCTAGCCACAAAAAAATGTGATTTGCAGAAGAACTTGTTACTGCAGCTTCAAGGTTTCTGGGATATTGTGCATTTGCTGTAACCTTCACTCATTCCCAGGAACAGCTAAATGGACCAGATGCCTAAGAGAGACTTTTAGTCCTTAGCCTAAGGAAAAATGCATCAGGCTTGGTATCAGAACATCATGAGGTCAGAATTAACCACAATCAGTGGCAGAAAAATAACTTGTTTATTTTATAGGCCTTTTTCCTCTGCAAGGCCAACTTTACAATCTCACTGTCACTAAAAGAAGACAAGTAGCAGCTTCTATTTCCTACAGAACAGCTCACTGAGGAGTCCACATGATAACTTCTAGCAACACTAAGAAAAACACTGAGAGACGGTGTAAATTATCCAGACTTTTTCGGCATTATTTGTCCTGAGTCCAGAAACAAAAGTTCTTGAAGCAAACGATTGTGGGTTTGGTTTATTTMTTTTTTTTTAATTTATATTAATAAAATATGACTTACCAAAGCTACAAAATGCCAGACTGTGGACATGTACAATTTTCATTTAATCCTAATGGGACACACCATGTGAGGATACAGTGAATGCACAAAAGCAGCACTGTGTCCTCCCATGCTTCTTTGTGGCTYCACATCTATTGATGTTTAATTTCCACATAATAAAAGAGCTCGCATTCACTGCAACACTAGTTTGTGCTTCCTGATATTAGGATCAAGCTCAGACACAAAGCACACACAGTCACAATTCAGTGCCCAGCTTCTGACCCACAGATGAGAACAAAGCCACCAGACACTGCATGCCTTCTGAAACTGTTAAAAAAGTAAACAGTGCTGCAGTGTGTGCATGCAATGGTCCTCTTATCTCCCCCATGATACTGTACTGTTCCCCACAAGTGCAAGTTTCATCACACAAACACAAGAGACATTAAAATTTAAGGTGGTCAGCTGTGAGATTACAGCAGTTAAAAATAACTAAGGCCACAAGATTAATTTGCTAGCTGAATCTCTATACTTCACATATAACACAAAGCCTGTTATTTTTATAATAACACAAGCAGACAGCATTGCTGATAATTACTTTGGCATTTCTTAGCTCTTAAGAGTTCAAGTCTGACTCGCACTCTTAGCTGGAAGAGGGATGGTAGCCTTGAGAAGCAGGTATGCTAAAAACAGATAGGTGTTATACTATATTACCTTACTCTGAAAGCTATGTTTTTCTGTTCCAGCTGGCAGCTTTTGGCAGTGCTCTAGCCAACAGGATAAGGGAGAATTCTGAACAGATCCCTCTATGCAAACATTTTGACCTCATGATCTTTTAAACATATGCAGTTGCTGATCAGGACCACACCATCTTTTCACAGATGACACATGAAGTACAACAGATTTCCAAGGAAAAGGAATTACCTTCATATTTCCCCTCTCCTCCACCCCAAATCTCACTCTGCGTTTTGGTTCACCTTAATGTTAATGCAGAGTCAAGTAATTTTTTCCCTTAGAGAGAGAAAGGGGTCAGCCAAGCAGAACTATTTTGCCACTTCCTACACATAATTAGGCCAGGGCTATTAACAGGAAGAACGTGTACAGACTGAATTACCTGTGTCTGGGAATACATTCGAATCCTACAGCTGAGAAACAGTGAACGGAGCATAAGGCAGGATGCTGGTGCTCCACAAAAGGTGTAACAGAATCCCTGCATGCCAACAAAATCAGAGACAGGGACAAGTGGTGTCATGAAGGCAGCCAGAGAGCACTGTCAGGCAGCAGAAACCCCCAGGGCTGAACACCGGGCTCAGTCACACTGGCATCGGTGGGAAAGGCAGGCAGGGCCTCCTTGCCCTTCTGGCCACTTGCACAGCCAGGCAACATGCCAAAAAGATATACTGAAACAGCATCTGAAACTCAACCCACAGGTAAAGCAAACTCCCTATTTTTGAACTGGCAGCATCTCTTATATAAAGCTGGCTGGCTGAGTAAATGAACACATTATCACACTTAATGAAAGTGTCTATATACATAAACACACACATGCGCATATTTGTCAACATTTCTATGAAACATAATATGGGAGAATCCTTCTGGAATCCACCTCTCATGAAGAATTCMAATTAGTTATTTCATCAGTTATTGTACCTGCATTAATACCTGAGACAGTTACTTAATAGCTGAGCATTAACATTGTATAAATACTGCAGAAGGAAGAAAAATTAAGCTTCCTGCCASTAGCACTTGTCCCTAGTAAAACAGAGAAAAACTCAGGATACCTGCAGACACTAGGACTTCTAACAATAACACGTACTGTATGAACACACATCATCAAAACAGTCACAGGTTAGGCATCTCAATAAAGGGGATAATTTTCAAGCCCTTCAGCAGATGTGGAAGATATTGCAGAGTCATCAATGCTTATGACCTGTGCAAAGTCACCTTCCTCTCACACAATTTTCTAACAATAGGCACCTACACTTGAAAACAAAACCATGACTACTGATGGGAAGTTATTGCAGTTGCAGGACATAGCCATAATTGCAAATGTCTCTCTGCTTTATTGAGAGGGTCTCCCACAGGCCTTAGTGAAGTTTGACATAAGATTGGCATTTCATCCCAACTCTGTATCAATTTCCTCAGTCAAGTCCAGGGCACAAACAGCAAGTTAATGGTGACAAAACAACAAACTGAATAGCTGAAAATACCTGCCATGTTAAGCTGGATAGGCTACATGCTCCACCAGCTTCACTGGTACCCACAGCTCTGTCAACTGCTAAGTGACACCAAACGGGCAGAAAAAGAGAGAACCGCAGTGCTGCATAGAAAGAGCAATTTTTTTCGACAGGATTTAAGTAGCCTTTGTTACAACTGCCATGGAGAGAACAAACAATAATGGAAATCCTAAAGGTGAGAGAGTTAGCAAGGGTATATGRTGTTAAGAGCTATTTACAAGGAAGGAGAGAATATTTTAAATCCACCAATGAATGGTGGAACTGCTCTTCTAAGATACAAAACCACTATTATTAGTGTCAGGATTTACATGTTTCAGGATTGTTACTACTTAATTTTCAATACAGACATTTGTATAGTCCTGAGGTTGGCCAGCCCAGCAAGGAGATAGGACTAATCAAAACCTAACCCTCAGGGAAAGTTAGTAGCACAGAGTGAGATCACTAGACACCTGAGAGCCCTGCACTCCCCACTGACAGGCCAGACACATCAAAATATCTCCCTTCAGAAGGCAGTCACACTATTGCACAATTCCCCTAAACCATCATACTCTGGTCGCCATTTGTTTTCCATTTTCACAAGGACACATCAGAGAGCATTGATAAGTGAGGCAATCATCAAATATGTCCCTGCAATGAAAATTAAGTGAGACTCATAAAAGGAGAACTTGAAGGAACAAGATGGTATCTTGTCCCTTCCACAGCACAGAGGCAAGACCAAACAACCTTACATCATCCTCTGGATTTTTATCTAGCCTGTCACAAGCCTCCCAGGAAGGGTAGCTCAGAATCTCTCTCTCTCCAGTATTTAACTACCTTTTTTTCAACACGAAAACAGATCACAGAAGAAAAACATCCAGTGGGTGTACATAATATCAGTTTTGAGCTTTAGATGGAAAAAGCAAAGAGATTTAGCAAACTGCCTGCAACAAAGGCATGTACAACTGTAGAAAAGGTAGTAGAAATCTTCTCCAGTTTACAGAACCCAAATTTGCTACTGCCCAACTGCTGACTGAAGGCCTGTGTGACAAAGTCGTGTGGTCTCAATCGACTGCCTGGTTCAAGTGTCATTACGGCAGAAAGCAATTACACACAGCAAGCTGCACTGCACAGTGGGCTCAGCTAGATACCCAGACATCCCTGTGCAGCACAGGTACAATTTGCAGGTGTGGGTTAACGCTTCTGGAGAAACTTGAGGAAATTATAAGGAGAGGTGGAAGAAAGATTCTCACATAGATAGTTTAATCTGGATCACAAAATTGCACAGCACACAACAATGTATTTTGCACTTGTTCAAGGTCAAAAATGACTATATCAAAACTACAAAAAGCTTTGCTATAGCATTGAGCTGAAACTAAGAGCAATTTTTTTCCACTTATTTTCTATGTTCTCAAATTAAAAGGAACAATTAATTGATTCAAACCACCATTGTTGAATTGCAGTTCTTAGCAATTTGACAAATTTTTCCTAAGTGCCATTTCCTGAACTACAGTAATTATTGAAAAAGTCTCAATTTTCAGTAGGAAAAAAAATACATCTCTCTACTGAAGAGAAAACCGTACAATTTAAAACCGCAAGATTCATAGTTTTCACTGATTGGTTAAGACTTTAAATACTGGCTTTTTTTTTTTTAAAGAAAAACTTCATGGGACAAAGTCATGACCCCATTTAAGTCAGTGTTAGGATTTAGAAGATCTCTTTTATGATAACTTGAACTGTTGCAATTGTTAATACTGCTATTTCACATCTAATACTTTAAAAAAAAAAAAGATGGCTCTTCTTGTAACATGATCTCTACCTAAGCATCAAAGCTAATATCTGCAGACTGGAGACCAAGTTTGCAAATATACTATGTAGGAACCCTGGACGCTGATCTCAGAGAAGTGCTGAACACAGAGACGATCACAGTTCAAAGGAAATTGCAGACACTTGCCATCTCTGAAATGTAGAGGCTAGCTGTCACATAAAACATGAGGCTGTCTCGAAAAAAACAAGTTTATAACCTCAGCCAAAGCAATACCAGCTACAGAAAGGGTTGCAAAAGCTTTTATGTTATTGTCCATTGYAATTTGAATTGTTGCACTTAAATTAACTACTAGATTTTACTTTGATGCTACAGCAGTAATAGTATACACAATGCAAACATTGTGGAGGAAGACAATGCAAAACTATTACATTAAAATTTGAGCTTTACTGTAGAAGTTCTCCGAAACCACTTCCCTTACATGAAATATGAACTTTCTGGTTTATGGCCTTCCATAATGAACGTAATATCAGTCCACATGCTGGACTGATATTAGCTTCATTAATTAACAATACACCATACAGTAGWAGAAACAACAGTCTGACGCTTGAAGTCAAATGGATGTGCTAGGATTTTAGGTAATATTTTTGCATTACACTATGGTGTTATAAAATTGGACCTAGAAGTGCATCTAATTTATGAATGCTTTCAAGGCTGTTCACAGATTGATTGGTAGAGACTGGATCAAGCAATGTAAGTATTAATGTCAACAAAGTTAATTGACCATTTCTGAGATTAGAGACTTGAATAACCAGCGACTGCCTGAGATACAATCACACACACTGCAGGAAAAAAAGCTTGCATAAGGGGCATGGGTACAACAGCAAGATAGCCAGAAAAGCCCAAATCCCCCAAGTACATAAACACTCTCTCCATCTATGTCTTGCTATTTTATCACCTTCAAGAAAAGGTTTTTAATGCATTTGGATGCTGTACATCCATTTCTAGACATGGGGAAATCTTTTCACTCACATGACCACGTCAAGTTTTATGTCCTTAGTCTGCTCTCCTGCAGAGAAAAATCTTGCTTGACAGATTTTTATTTTTTTTTCACTTAAGCCATTCATTGATTTCAACCAGAGAAGAACAGATTACCAGAAGGTAATTAAGTTCTCATGACTTCTGTAAAATAAGCCAGGCCAGAGAAGGCAAAACTGCAATTTGAACATGTAGAGGCCCAAACCTCACAAAACATGCCATCCAATTGCCATAATTGAAAATGGTAGCCCATGTGTCATGCCATCAGTGCAACCTGTGGCAAGAGGGAGCTACATGGCAAAAATATGGAGGCATGCGGAAAGACAATGAATAAAAGATTTTTTGACCTCAGGACAAATTGACAGAACTCTTCATTAACCCTGCTGTTCAGAAAATCACCTGCTTGTAATGAACAGCTAAAGCACACGTGCACACACCCTTCCCTAAGATGCAAACTTCTGGAGCCCAGTCTCAGATAACTGAGCATATTTTATTTCTCTAAAACCCATTTATTTTACTAGGAGAACTCCTTGCAACATGCAGAACAGTTAACAAACTGTTCAGAGGACAGATTTATCAAAGAAAATGCATTAGGACAGGAAACAACCTTTAAACTGCCCCTTCATCAAGGTTAACYAGCTGAAAACTGGCATTAGACAAACCACATTCATATTATCTCCAACYGGACTGACTCAATTCCAATCTGCTCAGTACAAAGTCACATCATCATGAAAAATACTCAATGGTCATACSCTGGCACAATTCAGGAAGAGATTAGATGCTTAAATGGAAAAGCAACTATATCTGCTGTTAAATTAGATTATAAATTTGAACAGAAAGACACTTTGTGACAGAAATTGAAAGCTAACTGCCTGACAGTAGGAAGGATTTCTCCCCATGGGTACAATATCCATTACAATGGTTCTTTGCTTTCTCCACGGTCTYGAAATTGGAGACTGCTGGATATACAGCACTTGATCGCAACTCCACCTCTAATCACCAGTTTCCTATTAAGGATATACATTTAGTACCATGATCAGAACTAGCAAACATAAASCCTTCCCACATGCTTTCTTAAAGGAAAGACTGTAAGCAAAGTCCATACAATTGGTATGTGTGGAAGTCCACAGCAAGCCTTCTTCAACGTCGCAGAAGGTACAGCTGGAAAGGGTCTCAAGGACTCCACCTGAAACAGCTATTGTGTCTGTGCATATGGGTGGGAGAGGGCATCAACTGTTTTAAAGCATCCCTGATGGAGATTTCACCAGCAGGTTCGGAAACCTGTCCATGGTAACTTCCCCATCTCCACCGCAGCCTGCTCAGACAGCATCCAAAACCAACACGGTAAGAGGTCAGCTGGTCATACAGCCGAACCAAACTAGAGCATCTCCAGGCCACCAAAACTCCTTCACTCCATGCAGCTCATTAGAATCGACAGAATTACAGCTCCCTGACACACAACTAGTGAAGATGAAACAGATTYATAGTTCCATGTGTTCTCTGTGGAACCTGAAGTTGTCAGAAGTGTTACCGAAGTGCTCCTCCAGCCCTTCATCACAGTACTCCCCAAAGGAAATGGTGGAGAAAAGACTAAACTGGGCAAGAAACTCCAGAACACAGCATCCTCCACAGACCACCATGACCATAATTCCACTTACCTTAAATAAAGTAAAATCCAGGCTATGCTGCATTCTCCACTGCCTTGTGCTTAAGGGAAAAGCATCAGGCCACAAAGCTTGTACATACATACTCCCACCTTACCTGCACCACTCAGACCCACAACTTGACGTACAACACGCAGAGCAGCTCACCTCACATCATCTAGGTTACCAAAATGAGTATGGACAGTATTACCTATTAACTCTGTATTATGCTAGGTTTTTAAAGATTCAAATTGGGCTCAATGCAATGCCTGATTGTGCAACATCAACTGCAACTGTCAAATCTTGCCAAACACAAGGAGTGGATACATGGAACAAACATCTCTCAGAATTGTGTGGCTGAGGATCAGTCTCCCACTACAACATATTGCAAAGGCAAAGACAGATAGAGAACCTACCCCAAAGAATTTAATATATCAACTCCACTATCTTGTCATGCAGTCGGTGTGAGGACCATGAGAGTGTTCCTACAGTACAAACAGATAGGGAGGAACAGAGGACAAAACAGTTTGCATTTCATTTTGTTCCCCCAACTATCTGATTATTCTGAGATAGGCTCCCGAAGGGGGTCAGGAGAAGGATGGAACTGTCTTCTGGTTTTCTAGCAATCACAATGCAGTTAACACCCAAAACTGCAGTGATATAAAAACCACACATAGTACTTTCTTCTGCTTAAGCTCTCTTMTACTGCTCAGAACGCAATCTGACAAAGCATTTCACATACTACACACCAGCACCATGATCAGCAGACACATAAATACATGTCTGGTGTGTAACAAAGACACACTTTGACAGAAGACTGGACAGCAGCTCGGCAAGAGTAATATTCTTACATTCCTTGGATATATAAGTATCAATATATACACAGACACACGCACGGAGAACAACACAAAGCTATGATTTCTGATCTCAAATCAGATATATCTAGATGCACACGCACACCTAGGAAACATCCTATCAAAACTGATCCTTCATACATAAATACTTATTCTTCTATACATACATAAATACATACATTTATCTGCAAACTAAACACCAACACACACACACATATTCCCCCAACACTGGTGTATCTCCCGGCCTAACAGGTCTCACAGGATACACACTTTGCCACAGGCGGACGGGGGAGTCAAAGGGCGAAGGAGAACTCCCTGGAACACCGGGTGGCTACTCGCTCCCGCTGTCCCGCAGCCTTCCAGCCCGGCGCTCCCAGCCGTGCCAGAGCGCTCCTTCCCCCGGAGCCGGGGCTGCGCCTCGCCGGGAGCCGAGGGCGGCTGCCCAGCGCTCAGCGCGGGGAGCGCCTCTCCCGGAGCAACGGCTCCGTTTTCCGCCCCTTCCCCACCCTGGCCCAGGCCGCGGCGGCGATCCCGTCTAGTGGCGATCCTACCTGGCGGCGGCGGAGGGCAGGAGCCGGCGCGGCCCCGCCGCCCCCTCTCCCCCTCCCTCCCTGCCTGCCTCGCTCCCGCGGGTGCTGGTCGCCGGGAGCCGGGAGCGGGGCCGGGGCGCTCGGCGGGGCCGGGCAGGGCGGGAGGTGCCGCCCGCCTCCTCCTCGCCGCTGCTGACTCAGGAGCAGGCGCCGTCCCCCCACGCCGCTCCCGGGGGATGGCCGCCGCGTTCCGCGCAGGATCGCTGCCCGGAGACACCCGCGGACGCGCACCGCCCGCCGCAGCGGCAGCGGGAGCCAGCCACACCTGTGGGCAGCGGCGGCGACCCTGGCGTGGCAGGGGAGGGGTGGGAGGCGGGCGGGAGGTGGGGTCGGTCCAGCTGCATCCCAAGAGGGAGTGGGGGGGCTTCCTGCGGGCAGAAAGGCGAGGAAATGCCGTGTCTCCATCTTGAGGAGGGGCAGAGCGGGAGGCGCAACCCTCTGCCTCTCGGCGCGGGCGTCCAGCTCCCGCTGCTGTCTTCCCCACGCGCGGCGGGACGCGGCTGCGGTGGAGCCGTGTCACCTTCCACAGCATTACACCGAGAGGGGTTTTACCGTGCCAGAGGCGCGACCTCGGTGCTGCTGTTGGAGATAGAACAGCAAGASGTCTCCCAGGTCTGAAGACCTTCAGCAAAGGTCTGAAGGTGKTGAGCCGAGTAGCTCTAGTGGGAAGGCAGCCGAGCGCTCTGCATCGCRCCTCTTGGCGTACCAGTCTGAAAGGCGACCGTGGTATTGCTGTTGGTCTGCCAAGGGGCCTCGAAGGTGCGATCCCAGAGTCTCTGTGGTGTCGTGCTGCGTGCAGGTCTCCATACCTTTGCCACCTRCACGGCTTTTGGCTGCTCTGTTTCCATATGCAGTGTTTTCGGGACACTGTCACTGTCACTGGTAGGGATTTTCCACGGTGGCTGGCTGTACAGGGGCTGCAGGAAGAGGCCAGCACCTGTCTGGCATGAGCTGCACTGGGGCAAGCGCCCCAGCTCAKGCGTCCTCATTCTACCCTCCTTCTGATCCTTACCTTTCCAATTTTCTGAAAAACATTGGGTTGGGGACCCAATGCAGCTCATCCCACATCCTAATGACAGGTATCTCTGTCTGAAGCTTCTGTAAGGGTACTCATAGCTGATTCAGCAGAGCTTTTTAACAAAATATTCAGCATTTGTGTGTCTTTGATTTTGCTCTATTCTAGTTCTTGTCTCATTCACATTTTCTGCTTGCAKTCAGAGCACACAGAAATGGTTTGATTGTTTCTTTGATTTTTACCGCTCTGCTCTGAAATAATAGACCAATTTGATTTGGGAAGAGACATTTTTCTACTCAACACCAAAATCCATGTGCCATAGAGAAGTGATTTAAGTGTATCCACCTCAGCAACATTTTAGAACAAGCAATTCATTTTTAAGTGAAATAAAACACAAAGAGCAGAGAATTTCAAACTTTACTTGCAAAGGTTTCCTGCTGATTTGCACCAGCCTGTCGAGGTCCCTAAACCTCTGTTCCACCTGTTAGTGATGTTACTGTATTGCCAGGYTCTGCTTAGTCTTTAATGAATTGCCAATGCTTGACTCGGGGTAAATAGTATTTTGCAGGTACTACAGGATGATGAAAAAAAAAAAAGGGTTCTAAAGATGTAAAAACATCATCTCTTGAGCATACAACAGCTTTTACCTCCTCATCTGATTCCCGCCTTACCAACTGTTTTTAACAGTGGTCTGTTATGACATTTCCTGAAGCTACTGAAGTTCTTCCTCAGTATGRGGAGGTCGTGACTCATGTGCTTGCTCTATAAAGCAAGAAATGAAATCTCGGAACTGTAATAGTGGATTGATTTTGAACATATATGAAGGAGCCTAAAGGAGCTGTCCGTTGACATTTTTTTWAAATTTTTTTTTCTGTGTTGTTTTGCTAATTTTGATTCCTCTGTTTCTGTGATTTCTGCATTTTCGCTGTTTTGGCCAGATTATGGAGACCAAGTCTACTTAGTTGAAGTAAAAAAGTATCATGTGAACTCCTCAAAAATATTCTAATAACAACACAAAAGGAAGAGAAGACTTATTCTTTCCGTTGTTGACCAAAGCTACTTGACTTGGAAGAGGATGTGTGTTCAGAGAGAGGAAGCCTGGCTATCTTTCCTTTGTGGCACCCCCATTTCTCATGCCTTGAAGCCTTCCTGCCAGCACTGGGGGTTGATTTACTCAGCTGGTGGGAGAAGAAGTTTGGCCTCCAATGCTTCACATGGTTGTGTGATCCTAATTTTATTGACTGTCAAGGCAGCAGATGTAGTGGCATAATAATTTTTTTTTTTTAATTTTTTTCTTTGCTGGACCGATTAKTTGCTTGTACACTCAATGTTAGCACTTTTGAAGGATCTGTGCAGGTATGCAAAAGGCTCCTTAGCACAGCACAAGCTTAGGGAGACAARTCCCCTGTGTGGCCTGTGAGGAGGTACCTCCCACTATCTCAATGAAAACAGGGTGAAAAGGATGAAAGCAGTAACTGTCCCTCTGTCTGCTTTCCCTGCACAGGAGTAGCTGATCCAGTGCCCCTGTCTTTCCTGATTGTCTCCTCTGTTGAATGAACAAGATGCAGCTACTCCTACGCTGAGGCAAAGGGATCAGAGCAAACAGCTCCGATCTGAGAAACCCAGCAGCAACACCTGGTGCCTGTTCACAGTCTGCAAACTCCAGATATGCTATGAAACGGCAAAACAGATCATGAAGGCAGGTTTGCTGCAGATGGCTGAGGCTAGGATTGTATTTTCTTGCTGAGCCGGTTCTTGCCTTTCACATCATTGATAAATTAATAGGCTTAACCCTCATGAAATAATAGTCTCAGCGTGCTGTAATGCTATCTGAAAATCATTAAAACTTCAGAATGTTGCCTTCTAGGTAGATGTTGATCTGGTTACTTCCAGCTGCCTTCCCACAGTAAGTGCATTCATTTGATCAGACAAAAGTCTTGTGAAGCTGTCATCACTCAGGACAATTAACTCACTGCCAGATATCCAGGGTCATTTTGGAGTCTGCCTCTGACACATACTTCCCATCACTGCCAAGTGGACCTTATGAGTAGCTTCTTGCTGTGACAGGGAAGCCCTGACCCGAAGCAACACAACATTACTGTGACATACAAGGAGGTTCCTCCCGCCACAGAGGGCTGGCACAGCCCTCCCAGTCACCTTGCACGCTGCTCTCCTTCCCCTTCTCACCGGGTTTGTTAAACCAGCTGCTCTGAAGTTTTCCATGTGACATCTCTTTTAAAAAAAAAAGATATTTGGGACATAAGCTACCTTGGTCGCAATACTTAACAATTATTAGATTACATGGTGCTTTTCTGAAAATACCCTTTTCCCAYTTCCCATCTTAAATAGGTAAAATACCTTCATCTGTTTCAGTTCCAGGAAGTGTCTGCCAACACTGAAAAAGTGGGTAGTATTCACCTTCAATGCTTCTGAGACAGATTTTTTTTTTTTGGTTCCTCAATAATTGTAAAAATTTTTTGAGAGTTGGAATGAGGTGGTTTCCTCTTCTTGGCCACAATTGTCCCCTGGGTCAGCTGTACTTACATTTCAATTCTACTGCCAGCCCAGGTAAAACTTCTGCCTTGATAAACTGTGTCTGAGTAAGTTTGTATTGGCTTCTCTGCCCTACCAGTGACAGTATCCAGAAATCTAGTAAGAGTGCAAAAGCTTGGAGTGACATGGTGTAATCCTTTCCTTCTTTCTGTTGTTGAAGTATGTTTATCTTTCATTGAGGCAGGTGTATACTTTTGCCCTTTTCCTTAATCAAAACTGTAGTTTTACAACACTTCTGTATTTTAATAAGTCCATTTCTTGTCACRTATGCATATATCCATAAATAATGAYACAGKAGTGATTTTACCACGGGTTGTTGCAGATACAAAGTTACTTTCATTTCAGTTGTGATGTAGAAACATTCCTGCCTGCTGCATCTTCCGTTTAAGCCTCCTGTTTTCTCAGCCTTACTGAAATGACCGGCCTCTTTGTAAACAAATTTTTGTTACTTACAGTTTCAGATCATTTTCTGTAGTTAAGGTCAGATTATTTTCAATACTTAAGAGCATAAATGTWCTTTAGATGTATACTTTTAATCATGATAACATGATTTTCTGTTATTACTGTGGTTTTGCTTCCGCCCCTTTTTTTTTAAATCCATCTAAGTATTATTTACCTCCATAGATATTTAACATTTCCTTATTTTGTTATATCTCTTCTGTTTTAGTAATTTCAAGATATTTTCATGTAGAAGTGTTTAAAACTTTGCCTGGATCCTGAGAAGTTGCTTTTCTTGATACCTGAAACAAAGACTTAATAAAATAATGCTTCTGATAGTACAGGATTTTATCAAGGTCCACTGCAGTTACTGATTATCAATAGGAGAGAACTACTGCATTTTCTGACATTCCTGTGTTTGTGTAAATCCTTTGGAATGGGTAATTTCCATAATATTGTATCACTGAATCAGGAAAAGAATTCAAATTCCAAGTCAGCCTAATAAATATTTTGTTAGGTTTTACTTTGTGGTTTTTATACCTTTAAATATTTATGTTGTTTTCTTACCAGTTTTAGTTGCCATATTCAGCAGCTATTTTGCCTTTTACATCAATGTGAGGTAAATTGGTATAAGGGCTCTGTCACTTGACTGTCAGCAATTTGGGTACGTATTAAGTGGTTTAAAATGTATTTAATTAAAGATGTAGTGCTTGCTTAGTATTCAACAATCAGTAAAACATTTAACATTTCTGCCTTATTTTTTTTTGTTTTCTTAATGATTGCTTTAAGTGTAGTTCAAAAAGAGTTTTAAAAGCTGAATGCAAGATTTTCTCATTCTGGAAGAATGACTAACCACTAATTGCACCACGTATAATCTTCATCTTGCCTGTCTTTGTAATTAGAAAAATGAATTTTCTCTTACAAAGTGTTATGACTTTGCTTTTACMTAATAAAAATATTACATTTCAGCTCACTCACTCACTCAAAGGTTAAGAAACACTGCCAATCAAAGGAGGGAGCAGTTAGTCAGCGCTAGGGATGGATCTGGAGCTTACGCATTATGCTAAGTCACACATAGTTCTGAACCCTCTTTTTTCTTTTCTTTCTTCTCTGAATTAAAAACCTGTCCTACAACATCAGCCATTAATAGCATTTTTCCCTTCTTTCAAAATAGTCTAGAAGGTACAGAGATAAACAAAAGTAACCATAACGTAGGAGTGTGCGTAAACTGGTGCTTCTTTGGCAAAACATGAATTTATTGTGCTTTCCCTTTCTCTGGGATCCTTGAGAATGTTACATTCCCAGCCCCTGTCTTCACCTTCCCAATGAATCCTTTGGCTGCAGCTACCGGGGAGGGACAGGAGATGTAAGCAATGAAAGCGAGCCTCACGGTTTTTCTTTCCTCTTAGAGAGGAAGAGAACGTGAAGCAAATCAAAAGACGTGAGCACTGTTTGCTTGTGCTGGCATTGTCACTCACAACCAGCTGTAGGAGGACAGGGAACACTTGCTCTGTCAAAGTTATCCGTGCAGAGAGATAACTAGTACAGAAGTAACTCCTTATAAATGCCAGTAAATATGAACTGACATTGTGAGTCTTAACTAGACTGTCTTTTTTGCATCATACGGCACTAATGATTAGACTTCCACATTTCATACCACTGGTATCACTTACATCACAGTCCCAGTTGTTAGCAMGGAAATGCTCCCAGTCACTTAAACTGGAGGAATCATTTAATTTAACATCAAATTCATTCCTTGTAAAAAAAACCACAATGGCCAAAGGTGTATAAAAGGCAAATATAAAAGACACAGTTTGGCAATGTGGGAAACCACAAACAAGGTTACACCCCACTTTTCTCTATCATCATCATTTCCTTGGAAGTCTAAACAAAAACCTTTTCAAAATGAAGGGAAAGGGAAAAAGACCCCAAGTACTCTGTATTGCTGATGTGTTTGAGAGCTGTTCCATAAAAAGCAGTATATATCTGAGGATTTTATGAACTTTTAGTTGTTTGGGAACATAAATGAATAAATCAAAGACTGAGTTTTCTGCCTTAGCTGTCATGAGGCTTTACCATGATGTTACTAATCTGAGTCTTACTCCTGAGAAGCTTTTCGGGTATGTTAAGAATAGTTCCTTTGAAATGTTATTTTAGTTGTCATATCATGGTTGCCCTTCAAAAAGCCAAAAATAATGAAGGGTTCTCTCTAGATGTGACTTTTCTTCACATCCAGGCAGCTCATTGAAGCCGGGAGGTCACCAGGACTCCTGACCATAGAGTAAGGGTTACTTCACACTGACTAGCCCTCTCCTCGATTCGAATTCACATGATGTGGTGATCTCACATCGTGCCGTGACCTCCTGCAGCACGGAGGCGCATCCATGCCAATGGCTGTAGGACATTAGCACTCTATTGCACAAGCAGGATGAGCCCCCTGCCCCAGCTGAGGGCACAGTGTTTTGCCCAGAAAGGCCAGGCCAGCAGTCCCCAGGGTGAGCGTTCAGGTCCCAAGGTGCTGAGAGGGGAGGGAAGGGTGTGTGGTGCCAACAGGAGGTGAGATGGGGGCTCTTACCCTTCTGGTCCCTGCAGCAAGTCTTTCCCTCATGTTTTGAAAGTTTGTCACTCTTGCTTGCAATAGTGGGTTCCTGTAGAATTAATAAGTCCTTATAAACAAGCCAGCTGTAGAAAGAGGAATTAAACACACTGGTATAGTCTACACATATTGAATTAGAATAACATGACTGGTCCTCCTGTATTTCTGGCTTCTCAGCTGGCTCATGGACCTCTGGCCCGTGCTGGCAAAGGTACTCAACCAGAAATTGTCTTGCAAGGCCAGCCTTCCTAAAAGAAATAGCTACCTGAAACAGGGAAATTAGAGCAGAGAGAGGTTTTTGAAAAAAGAAATGGTGTCATCATGGTCCATTTTTATAACCATATCACTGTACCGTTTATAGTTACAGGGAGTTGTGTAGGGCTCAGAACAGAAAATCCAAGCTATTTCCAATTAGCTACCCTGAGCTTCAAGTGTTTCTATATCTCACAGTGTGTTTTTATCTTGAGCAGAACCTTTCATGTAACACTCATTCTTACTCTCTTTTATGTTGGAGAGCTGATGGTTAAAATTACGTGTCAAATATTTCTTACGAAAGCACAGTCAAACCAAAGGTTCGTCTAGTGCAGCCTGTCCTGTATTGTTGCCAAAAGCAGGCAGCTAGGGAAGAATATACATGGTAGCTTTTATGTCTGCCTGGAATCCAGCTGGTTTTGTCCCAGTGCTTGTGAGCTGATTGTGGTATTTCTGTGTATTTCTAGTCCTTGAGTACCCAAGTTCCCTTTGAACCTGTGTTAGCTCTTARTTTCCATGCCATCTGTTGACAAAGAAGCTACAAAGCTCTAAGGCTTCAAACACCTACAGCTTGGTAGCCTGAAACAAACTCAAACAAAGCACAAGGAGGCTGAATTTCAAATAAGTGACTCAGGCATCAGAAAAGTCTGATATCCTGAACACCCACCCCAGGCAGGCACTRTGCAGCATATTCTTGCTTTTCACAATTTTTTTCACTATTGCTGAAATTCTGCAGTATATTTTCTCTGTTGTTTCCATGCAGCTATTGTTCAACTCATAGAGGTGTGTTCCATGGATTAGAGTGCAACTCTTTTAGAAGAGTGATTTTGGCCAACTCTTGAAACTCACATGAAAATCCTGGACTCAAAAGCTAAACATTCAGATTTTATTTTCGTGTTTATTCAGGTCAAGCCTAAAGATGTAGCTCTATACCGTATATCAACACCTTCAACAGTGTTACTAGAATATTTTCTGCTTGATTAGGAGTGTTTTGGGGACTAGCTTTCATAAAGCTTGCAATATTCTAATGAATTCCACATGTAATTTTACATGTGTGTACATGTGAATGCCTTTGGTTTGTAACACTGGTAACTTAAGAAGTCATTCCTCAACTACAGTTAATATTATTTAATTTGGTCCTAAGTATGATGATTATGAATTTGCAAATCTCTTCATGGAGATGTTTACTCAGCTGACTACTAGCATTCTTAATCAGCTAACAAACTCAAAACTCAAACTTTGACRTAAATTGCTAAAATCTGTTTGAAACAGAGGAAAGGAGGCAATTTGACAAAAGAAAAAKAAATATCTAATTACATTAAAAAATGCAAAATAAGTTTTCTTCTTCTGCAGCTAATCAGACTCCCCTCGCAGATTCTGTAGTGTCTTAGTATAAGAATGGTCAACTGTTTAAAATTGCACTATAATATTTTAAACAGCAAACTCAGGGTCTCTGGAACTTATTCTTATGTTCCTACGCAGATTGTCAGACTATCCATTAACTTGATCCAACTTTAGAAGGATAGTGTATGTTTCAGGAATGAAAGCCATTTCTATTTTTTGCATACATTTTGTACATTTAAAAAGTTACTTTCMATAATATGTGGTTAACAATAGGAAGAAATTACTAAGAATATCCTGTATGGATTTTAGAAAATATCTGTGATTTAAACATAGTGTCTTAGAAAAGGAAAGAAAGAGAGATCCATTTACAAGGACAGTTCCCCAAAAAAATCACAAGACAGAAGAAAAACAATTCAAGATTTTATTTAGACACTTAATTCCCAGAATTTCTAGAACTTACAGCAGAAACTGAACATCCATAAAAAAATTAAAGCTTTCTCTTTCCTGCAGGGAAAGGTATCTTTTATTCAGAGTCACACTCTGCTTCAGAAATGTGATCTTTCATTCCRGACAGCAACAATATGAAGAAGGGGCTTTAAATTATATTTTACTTTTTCTTTTAAAGAATAAATATTATTGTGATTAGGATGATATAATGTGCTATAGCACACTGTAACAATTTTTGAGTTTTTGCAAAATTAGAAGTGATTAATTTTCAGCAAGTTGTTCATTTATGTCTGAAAAGTCTAGGTATTCTCCTTTCCATTTGGAAGAACTTAAAAACGTAGATATTAGAGAACTGTTTTCTTATGAAAATAGAGGGSGTTATTTTTTTGATATATATGAACTACAAAATTACAAACGGCATTTATTTTTTACGTGCAATCTGATGCAGATCTTTAAGGCTTCCGTTTCTGAATACAGGTTAACTGTGTCAGCTGTGTATTTTCCACGTAGCTCAGATACTTAGAAATATGAATGTCCAAATAAAGCTGTCTTTGCAATTTTCTGGGCAGAAAAATGTAAACCTGGTTCAGTGCACTTCCTATTCTGTCCCTTTTTACATTTATAGGCAATTTTGTSTCATTTTGTCAGTTCACATATCTCAGCAGACATTTGCAAACCCTTCTGATTCTTGTTAACAAGTMACTATTGTACAGTGCAGGAGATTTTCCCTGTTGGTAAGGTAACATTGACCTTAACTGTAGAAAGCACTCTGGTCTGATTCAGTTTCCATTGCTCAGGGTTGGAATTCTAGAATATAGTTAGGAGCAGGATATTCCCATCTTTTGCCGGAAGGTACTCAAGCACTTTATTTCAGGCAATGTAGCCATGTCATATCCATTTTATGTTTTGTGAGCATCCTCTCCTTTTATAACAAATGTATTATTTTGGTTAAGTCAAAGAACTCCACTGATTATGCTCTCAGGATTCAAATGCTGTGTCTARCAAGATATATTGCACATAAATGCTGCATGCAGAAGGACTATACCCCTGCAATCTTGACTTRTAGCTGCTGTATTTTATAACAACTTGTATCCTTGGCAACCAATGGTGTGGAAGAATAGTGCCAGAATCACCTGAGTAACCATGGAAATCACAACAATGTTTATGGGTAATTGACTAATCTAACCTACCTACACAAAATAAGAAATAATTGATATTTAATACCTGGAGACACTAGTCTGAAATTAATCATTTGGAATGAGTTATGTCTTAACATTATAATAATTGTAATTTTTATCATTATATATCTTATCATTATAATCATTATCATTGGGGGTTGGAACTAGATGATCTTTAAGGTCTCTCCAACCCAAGCCATTCTATGATTTTGTGATTCTAAAACATGAAGCAAAAAACTACATACAAGATATATGATAAATAAAAATGAGATCTCCTGTCTGTAGCCTGTTCATTTCTGGTCACACTTAGATGAACTAAAATACCCTTGCACTATGAGGATAATGTTTAGTCAGTATTTGTTAGAGATGTCATTCAAGGAATTACTGAATTCTGATCTAGCCTTGATATGTCTTTGATATAAGCTATTTGTTCTCCCATGTCATTCAAGAAATAAGTGTCAAATCATGTGAAGTACTTTCATAATGAAAACCAGTATATGTTGCTGTTTTGAGTAAGATGTTCAGATCAAGACTGAGAAATGGGAAAAGACGATATGAAAGAAGGACTGTGAAAATCCTCTCATCTGCCTGGTCTTGACTGCTCCCTAGAGCTGCAGTAGAAAAGTGTAACTGGCTTCYGCTGTACTCAGGGAACTGCTGTGGGAAGCAAGTCGGTGAAGTCCTGTTAAAAAAAAGACAGTTTTTACAGCATTTACAGCATACTTTTTTCTAGGAACAACACAGCATCCTTTGAGAAGAAACTGGCACGGAGGAGAGGAGATCTAAGACTCGGTGCAGGAGGCTTGATCCTTTCTTTCTTCTCCTAAAATTCTCATGCTGCATCTTTTYTATGGATCTGGAGTCCTTACTGCTGAGCCTGGTGGGAGAACATCACAGAGTCAARGCAAAGTTTTACATCTATGAAACTGCCTTTGCCTCATGGTGGCCAGCTACTGTGTCCAAAACGGAAGCATAAGGGCAAGGTGTGTTCATGCTAACTTACTGCCCCAGGCTCACCTCGGGGTGTTAGGAAGCAGCCCAGAGAGGGTATCTGACAAATTTATTAGATCAGGGAAAAGGGAAGAGTGCAGAATGAAGATATTCAGTGAGAGAACCTTGGAAAGCAATTGCAAGAAAAGGAGAAGGTGTTGTAATAAATGACAATTTTACATGATGTTGTYGAGCTTATTACAGGAAAAGTCATCAGCACCAATTCAGGGTACAAAGCTGCTTTAATCAAAGGATAGAAAAGTAATTACAGGCAGGGACTTTTACAAGAAGAAAGATACTGAGATATCTAAAGTAAAATTAACTGCTAAAAATGACTTTTAATGAAATAGGTGACAGTGGGAAAGCAGCGGAGAAGGTCATTAACAAGTTGAAAGAAATGTCTGAAAAGTGAAAAAGAGAGCATTGTGACTGGGTGGTCTAGGTCGCTTAGAGAAGCACTGACCAAAGTATCAACAAGAGCAGGTTTAATATAAATTTGCAAAAGCACAACAAAGTTTGATGTYAAGGTTCATTCTATTACTTACTGTATGCATGGACCACACGAAGTAAAATCAGATTAGAATCAATCTAGAATGATTTACATGAAGACCAGGGATGCTATTTGTTAGGAAACTGGAGCTCATTAGACAACAGGCGTTCCTGGGAGCAGACAGTGTTTCCAATCAGCTCAAGGGGAGCTTAACTGCCTAGGAGGCATTAATCAAGGCTCAGGCCTAACGAGCATTCCTGAGATTGTAAAGCAGCCCGAGGGGTGGTGGTAGGCGATGCACCACCACAGAGAAATATGGTTAGTTTGTCTAACAGCAGAGAAATAACAGCTTTATTATTCCTAGGATAAAGGTGAAGGGGTTTTTTTTGGCTACCGTTTCTTACTAGGAACTTACGATGACATTTGAAAACTCCCAAAACGCAGCCATACAAAAGGATGGCTCCTGGAAATGAGATTCACTGGCTAGAGAAACAATTCATGTCAGCAGAAATAACAGAGAAAATAGTGCTAGGATGGATATCTAATAGAATTACTACATCATAAAAGATCGAAAACCTAGCAGCTAAGCCAATTAGGAGATATTTGCTGAAGCTAATGTGAGTAAGAGTATAGTAGATAACCAAACTACTCTTGGAAAAGTGTGGTTGTAAATGGCTGCTTTGGAATAATGGTTAATATGTGACTTTGTAATTGTGAAAAATATTCATCTGTCCTGGAAGCCTTCATTAATTTAGGTATATGATAATAAATTACACCAATGCTTATTTTATGAAACATCCAACATTGCTATCTCATTAGAGGTGGTTTGAGAGATTTTGTAATTTAGTACTTCATGGAGCTAAGAAYTTAAATGCATATAGAAATACTAGAATAGCTAAATATTATCTTCCAGAAAGGCAAAATTCTCTAACAACTAGATTTTAGTTTTATTTCCACTTTCAAAAAATCTAAAAGGACTCCTTGAATACATTCAAGAAGCAACTCTCACTACAGGTATGCAAACCACCTATTTTGAAAGCTGGCAATCACTTTCCACTGTAAGACTTCGATTTTGGCAGGCTTTGAGAATTTTAGCTGCGCTTTCCTKATCTCTTTCAGAGAGAGCTTAATTACTCTTTAAGAATACTTAAAAATGGGACAGGCATTATAAAGACTATTCGGTCCTCCCTTCTTTTGAATGAAATTTTGAAGATAAATCTAACTGCCTTCTGCCTCTATCTGCTCCAATTAACCCTGCCCCCAATAACTGCTAGCTGTAGATTTTCCAAAAAAAAAAAATTCAGAGGTGTAGTGTTTTTCTTCTCAGTTGATTCTCTACTCTCATGGGCTTTTTCACTGTCTTTCCAGTGGCACCTCTGAACTGYAGGAAATTGATGCATATCAAACAAYTTATCTAAAAAGGAGTTTGATTTACTTTTGTCCAGTGCTGCACCAGGGGAAATTTAGGCTGGACATCAGAAAAAAATTGTTTACAGAAAGAGTGGTTGGCCACTGGAATAGGCTGCCCAGGGAGATGGTCAAGTCACCGGCCCTGGAGGTGTTTGAAAGAAGACTGAATGTGGCACTCAGTGCCATGCTTTAGTTGATAAGGTGGTGTTAGGTCATAGATTGGACTTGATCTCCAAGGTCTTTTCCAACGTAGTTGATTCTGTGATTCTGTGATTCTGTGATTCCGTGATTCTGAGTGGACTCATTCTGGATCAAGGACGCTGACTAATTCAAGATGGAGAAGCAAGAGGCCGTGAATGACTGGGAAACTTGGGGTAAATAAATACTACATAAATATTGGCCATTCCTGTGCCTGCAGGAGATACCCACACAAAGGGCTTTATGCTAGTCTGAATCCATCTGAGTATGTGATGAGATTGGAAATATCTGCAGTATTAAACCCAAAGGACTTAACAGTGATACTAACAGGATTGGAAGAACATTGTTTGCTATTCCTTCATTCACAGTTTTTCATTATTTTGCCTTTCTCTTCCATCCTTAAAGGACATATCATGTGTCATATTTGACAAAGATCTTCCCTTCCTCCAATAATTATCTTTTGAAACAAATAATTTGCACAGTGCATAGAATGCCATAACTGGTCTAAATGATTAGAGCACTATATGCAACCTAGTAATTTATTTGAAAATCAGGATCAAGACACTAGTTATTAAGTAAATGAACATTGAATATTAATTACCTCATTCTAAATGATTTCTCTTAGTTTTTATGTGATTTACTAAAACATTGCTTAATATTTTTCAATTTTATGATCAAGGAATTGTGATGCTGACAAATTAAATACTTGGCCAAGACTACCTAAGGTAATACCCAGGAAATTTCTCATGCTGTCAGCAAAAAACAAACCCGCAACAAAGTGGGAATCTTTACTCAGATGCTCTGATCCATCAGTCCACTCTCAGCTGGGAYGAACTGCTGTGTTTCAGTTTTCAACCAAGAATGACTGTTCCATTTCTGCACAGGGAAGCTCCCTGTAATTATAAAAATTGAGAAGCCTTTGTCAAAAGCACTTTGTACATGTGAAGCATCATCCAACCTGTCAGAAGTAAAATACTTCCCTTGAGATTTCTGTATTTGTGAATCAACGTTTAATGTAATGGGAAGTTTGCCTCCTTTCTGTGGTGCAAAGGAATTCCTGTAGAAGACTCTAGTTTGAGTGTGAAATGACAAGATAATTTTAGCTGTGCTGATGTTACCAAAATGAAATTCTCTGTGTTTTCCTTTTCTTCTAGTTCACATGTGGGTACTGGGGAAAAAAAAGGCAGCAGACATACGTGCTAGCTAAACCTCCTTTTATCGCCAGCAATAAAGGTGCCTCTGGGCTGGGAGCATGAAAAGGACCCTTTGTTACAACTCTGGATTCCTTAAATGCAACCTGAAGACTACTTGTTTGTTTGTACACTTTGCAGAATATATTTGCTTTGACCATGATATCACAGAATCATAGAATTGTTTAGGTTTGAAAAGCCTCCAAGATCATCAAGTCCAACCTTTGTTCTATCTTTGGTCTGCATTCTTTTCTGAGTGGTTGTACATGCAAACCCCTGTGCAAGCACATTTAATGCCCATTTATTAGCAGGACTTACATGAATTTGTTGCAACTTTTTCAAAAGCCTTTCCATCTTCAAAGAGTATGGAAACATCTTTTTACTTCGCGGTAGAAGTGAAGAAAAATGCCGTTCTCAATATTTAATTACTAAAGGCTGAATCACCATTCACCGAGTGCTTTGCAATCCAGATGGAGTGAAAGACAGAGCTATGTCTGACTGTTTTGGGGAGTTTGGAACAGGATTAGAGGGAGAAGTTTTAGAAGTCTTCTATATGGTGCGACTTTCATGTATTTTCTACTAACCAATAATTTTTATTTTTATCTAAAAAGGGGCAACTATCTGATAAATAATATTTTCATAGACACAGAAAAGAAGTCAAATACAGTTGTTACAATGCTTTAATTATTTCTATAATTTAAAGACTATTTAAAGACTAACAAAACTCTATGAAATCAAATATATATATTTACTTACTAATGTAGGAAATCACAAACTTCAGGAGATGACCAAAGTCGCAGAGGATAGGCTAAGGCAGATAAATTTAAAAACACATGAATTCTATGGAAAAATGAGTGAGCAGCCCAGAACATTGACAGASAACAGATTCTTTATCCCCACTTCCTCCATGCATTCTTCTTCTTTATTCTATTCTGTTTTAAAGAAATAATTTTTACATTGTGAAACATAGGGAGGTAGTGGAGGCCAAAAATTTTAATGAGTTCAAGAGAGGATCAGTCAGATTTTAAGATATGTGCCAACGCTACCTCTATAGAAAACTATTTTGATAACTACACAGATTATTCAATAATTTTGTCTTGTAGCTGTTGTATGGTTACTGTTATTGAAGAGTGTCTTCTACACAAGAAATACAACTTGCAGCACTTTTGTTTACAGCCCATGGGCAGTATTCATTTGATCTTTATTTTCAATTATCTGAAATGAAATCACAAACATTTCATTAGTAGTAGAAAAAAAAAATTGCCCTTTAAAGAACCTGTTTGCTGCTGGTCATACCTGTTAGGTCACGTTATACCCTGCAATGGAATGAGGGACTTTACATCATGGGACTTTGACATTGTTCATGTTGAAATAAAGCTAAAGGACAGCCYAGTCTTGGAAAGAAGGGCTTGGCTTCTGCCCTTGTTTGAAATAGAAGCTTAGAGCTGTCCATGAAGGAGAAAATACACTCCTGGGTGACCAAAACAATGCCAGCATCCTAGCTTCTCTGGCACATCTCTGAAACCCTCCTGTTGTCATCTGGCATCATAAGGACATGGCTACTGCAAGACTGACTCCAGGGACATCTGGATCAACAGGCAGCAAGAATGCTGCAGAAATACAATGACTTTGCAAAGTTTTACTGCCATCAGTAATTCTTAGTATGGGACTTATTGATGACTCAAATTGTGTTGTACCCGAACACTTCAATAAAAATGTTAAACAATTATAAGAAACCTGTGTCAATCCAGATTTGGAGTGTCCCAATTTGGGTGGGACTTCACATGCATGAATAAACATTTACCCTTGCAATTCTAGACTTTGTGTCCAAGCTCTGCTCCTCAGTCAYCACTGGCCACTTGCCATTTTTCTCAGCAGACCCATGGAGGAATTTTGCTTGCCTGAAACACATTCTGCAAGCAGATTCACTGTGTTCCAGTGACAAATAGTGCTGCCAGTAATGAAGTATCTCTTTTCTTCTTAGACTTTTATGGCTTTCTCTAGCTTTAACTTAAAAWATCAGAGGGGGCAAGTGAGGCAATTATTTAAAAATTCAGTAAMGATTCAATCAGCACTAAAACCATTGATGTAAGTAAGCAACAAAATCCAGGGCAGAAACAGTGCGGTTAGAAACAGCTGGCACAGGGCCACAGTCCCAGTACAGCTCACATTCCCAATGCATTGACATTCCCGGCCCAGCTTGCACTCCTGAGACGTGGACTCAGTCCTGGCCTTCCTCACACCCCTGGCATGGGATAGCCATGACCTCTCTTGTGCCTCCAGCACAGGCACAGCTCCAGGCCGCACTCCCCACTGCAGGGTACAGAACTCCGGTGAAAGGGGGTCTGAATTTCAGCACAAATTTCTGAAAATACGTACAGTTTCCAGAAGCAAGTTATCTGGAATTGCAYGCACAGAACCCAGAACAGTTCAGCACCGAGGCACATGTGTATTGGCTGTACACACACACACATATGGTGTACCCGGTGTGAGCAKAGCACAGACATTCCAGCTGCTTCTCTACACTGGCACAGCCATGACGTACTCTTGGTTCGTCTCCAGGCACTGCCATCTCATTTGGCATTTGCATGGCACAAACATTCATGGCAAATTGGAGTGCAGACTAAGTAACAGTTCCCCCTGCTTTAAAACACACTGATAAGCAAAGAAACGCACTGATAAGCAAAGAAGAAATCAGAAGCATTAAGGACAATGCAAAGAAATATTTGAGGATTAAGGAGAATGTAATGTACCAATAGTATTGGCTCATTGTTAGGTAGGTATTGTGGAGTTCACAAGAGCAATTCAGAAGTTTGGATTTTTCATTTGTTTGTGTTTATGTTCCCCAGTTAGGAAAAAGCAAACAAACAGATGACATTTCCCATTGAAGAATGATGAGTAAACATGTTATAACTAAACTGCCTCTCAGAATAGAGTGATGAATAAAGACAGAGATTTTAAGCCAGCAGTCTAGAAGAGCTTCATCCAGCAGCTGGCCAAGAAGCTCCCTGAGCTGGCAGAAAGCTAGCTCTACACCAGAGTCAATAAAAGTGAATAAGATAATGCAAAAAGTGATTAGTCCATCAGCTGTGACACTGATCCTGGGCAAAATGATAGAATGGCTGCTTGTGGTGATAAGACTGCAAGTTTGGTTGATAAAGGTAATATTTTTGATGTAGCAGACTTGTTCTTGTAAGGCATTTGACTTAGTGTTGCATGGCATCTCAATCGATTATCCAGTATGATACAAAATCAACATGGCACTAATGAATTTAGGACTGATTAAGTGACAAGTCCCAATAGTAAATATAAATAAGAAATCATTACTGAGTGATTCTCGTGACACCCTGCAGAGATTAGTTCTCTGACTTCTGCTGCTTAATGATTTTATCAGTGTTCAGGAAGAAAGTCTAATATAAGTGGTGAACTTTGCACTTATGCTGAAATATTAACTATTTCATTTTGAGGTATTTTGGTTATGAAGAGAACATGTATTCAGAACAGTCCTTTCTTTCTATATGTGCTGTGGGGAGCAACAGTGGGTTGTTGTCTGCCAGTCTCTTAAGGATGATGTAAAATGTTTTATTTACTTGTGGGTGTAAAGGCTGGAATAGGTGCATGCAGTACTAACCTGACTTGCACTTGAAAGCAAAGTTGGGATCATGCATTCAGTCTTGAATGGGTGGAATAAGACACTATGGTGGTGTCCTCCAACCTMGAATTTTGTGAGATGCTAGCATGGTATAGAGGCGTTTTCAGTGCCTAGGAACCTTCTTGCAGAGCCATCACAATTGTTCCCCTTTTTGCAGCTGTGCAGCTGTTCCAGCTGGCATCAGCAGGTGGCAGAGACTTGTCCTGTTGAACCACAGGCACACAGCAGAATGTGCTTACACAACATCTCTCAGAGGACTGGATTTTGCCTGTGTACGGTTATTATTACCTGATTTTTAAATAACTCCATTTTCACACCAGTTCAACTATGTTGGGTTAATTGGAGCTATTCCCTGAGAAAACAGACTAAGAAAGCTGTTTCTGTTTCTCACTGCTAAAGTAATATGACCTATTAGATAGAGCCACATGGCAGGCTTTGCTTTGCAGCACAGCCATTTTTAGAATCACTTAATTTTCCTGTGGTGCCTGCTTGTTTGCTRTCTCTTGCTCTCCCCCATTTGCACCAGTCTTCCTGTTTTTTGTACAGCAGACCAGTGAAAATACCAGCTTAAGGTAACACTTTTGATTGTGAGGACTGATTATTGTAATGGACATCTTTGCAATGATGAAGTGCTCCATAAAATTTGTACCAGCACATCTGGTAGGCAAAGAGTTTCTGAAGGMGTCAGAAGAGACAGGGTTGAGAGGACTGAGGAGCAGGAACTTCAGTAAGCTGACTTTGCTACCAAGGGAAATGTGATAAAAACACAGTCTCTTTGTGCTTTCGCAATTTTATGTCTTGCCTATTATTCTCATAASACCTGTGATTGTCTATAGTATAATTAATTTCATGTGTTAAAATTAACATTTTAACTATTAAAATTGATCTTCATCCCTATCATGTCCCTCTAACCCTAGTTAGAAGTAGAAGCATTACCCTGTTTTCTTGTAAGATCACTTGCAAGGTACTTTTAATATAGAATTAATTTTTGACTAATCAGGACAGAATAAGTCCTTCTGTGTGACTTTCAGTTTGTTAATGCATGGTTAATATAGCTCACAGCAACGTTTTATATTAAGCCCCCTGACTATGATATTTTAGTCATACCAAATAGAGAAGTAAAACTTTAATATATCAGGATGTCAACACCTCTGAGTGATAAGCAAGGTTGTTAACTGCCAAATATTTCTCTGTGGTGTTGAAAATAGTACATGAAAATTTCTCTAGTGCTAGGTGATTTCACAGAGAGGTTCAGAAAACTTTCTGACTGATTACAAAGTGGCAAAATATTTATACATTGTGCATGAGACAGCCTGAAGTTAACTGTCATGTATCTTCTTTAAACATAAATGATTTTTATTAACAAAGTTGGATACAACTCAGCAATTAACAGTAGATGAACTCTTCCTTTTCTACTTCCCATTTGTCCTTTGGGAACAAGTTGCCTTAGCAACTCAGCAGTGATTGGGGAAGAAGGAAAAATTCTTGAAATTTATATGAAATAGATTTTAAAAAGTAAAGAATTAAGATTCTTGGAATCAGGGCTCAAAAAGATGTGCTAGAAAGTACTATGGAAAGTTAAGAAATGGAGAAACTGGAAGCAAACATTAAAGTGTGTTAGTTGTAGTCACTTCAAGTTCTCTAAATAAAGCCAAGTCAAGGAAAAATGAGATAAATACCATAAAACTTAAAGTTCTGGTTTCAGTCCCAAATATAAATTCAGATTGCTTCATTCATTGCCAAGTTGAAGCTTTCAAAATTGCCAGTGAGTACCCAATATAAAAAGTTACCTAAAAATTCTGTGGTGCCAGAGCATAGAAGAGGTTTCCTTACACCTTTTTTTAAAGCTATGTTTGGCACACATTTTTCAAACTTTTCTCTACACTTATTTAGACCAGAACTTTCCTTAAATAATTGAAATATCTTTAAAAACTGAAATTCTAAACCCTAAAATATTTGGTCTATATAAGGGAAACGATGCAAGAAACCATTTTTACACGCTAAAAATGGCAACCACTGCTATCTGACTCTTTCATAGCTGGTACTTAGTAAGGACTGAGTTTTCAGGTATTTGTCTGTTTCCACATTTTTCTTCACTTTTTTAGTTTTATTCACTTCTCACAGATCATTTTCAGAGTACGCTAGGAGCCTTTCTCAGTCTTGTGTTTGTGCCCAGAAAATTCCAAGGTGTTCTGAGGACTCCTTATGAAACCAAGAAGCAGATTCTCAGAAGAGATCCTAGACCTAACATTGATGAGAAGAATATGAAGTTAGCAGTTGCAGTTCTAGTCTTTAACACTAAATCCATTTATATCCTGGGCTTCATCAGCTTCTGTTGTCAGTCTGGCCTGTTAGCAGGACATTTCAGGACACAAGACTGTCTTGAGATTGCACTTTCCTTCTATAGCTTTGCGTGTGTGTCATTTAGCACTGATGAAATACAAGCAGTGTGCAAACTGTCATAATTAGTCACAGATCATATATGGTATGAAAATTTTATTCCTTCTTTCATTAAATGAAAAGTGCAGTTGAATTGATGGAAACTGTTTTAGTATAGCTATTGTGTTAATCTAAATTATTCATTTTTAAACAAAAGTAAACAACTATCTTTTTTTAAACGAAGTGATGCACTTTCACTGCAAATCTGAGAAAGTCTGTTGTGGGTTTGTTTATTTGTCTGTTTTTTAAATTAGTTATTCAAAGTTCTTTCAGGCTTCTGTTAAAACTCTATGGAAGAGCTGGAGAAGCAGGCTGTAATACTTATGATAAGCACAGAACTTTTAGTATTTTTTAATATTTCCTCAGTGTCAGTAAATACTAAATAAATTGTATTGCATGTTGTTATGATCTGATTCGTGAGAGATGTATCTGCCTGAATTAAGGTGCAGATGAGACCACATGTCAAAGTCAATAGCACAGATTTTAATTAAAAGTAAATGTGAGTTAGAGAGATAGAAGGAAATAGAAAAGACAGAGGAGAGAAAAAGAGAGAAAGGTTTCAGTGGTTGCAGATGCCATCTGTCCCATTACTTGGGGTGATCTGGTGATTCGCGTACAAGAAGTTGCTTCTTTACACAGTGGGAATTTCTGGCTGGATGCATTAACCAGATCTCACCTCCACCAGGAGTGGAGTTAGCACTAATTCACGCTTATCTCATGGCAAAGTCTTTCTGTGGCCTTAACAGTGTTTGGGAGATGTAATTGTGGTCTTCAGATCTTTACACATCCTTTTAGGAGGTTGTTAATAAGGTGTTTTAATACAAGTGAGTTTAGTCTCAGTTTCATTTAAAAAAAAAATTAAAAACTCCCAGTGAACAGGTGGTAAATTGTGAGGTACAAACTGTATGCTAGCAGCAAAGTGATGATAAGGAATATTTACTTCTTTAGTGGTTAAATAGAGGAAGTTAGCTGTAAAAAGGCTTGACAGCAACTGCAGCTCTAAATCCTTAAAATACTGTGGGACTGCTGCCATCTTCTGGGATATGAGACAAAGACATGTCAATACTACACAATGAAATAATTTGACTTGAAAGAGCAGGAGAGGCTTAGCTTTTTAGATATAGAACGATCAGAAATTATTGAGTGTTGGCTCAGTTGCCCACAGCTTCCTGTCAATACTATAATCCAATTCYTCACCATTTTCATAATTGACTTCTAAAGAGTAGGTTAACATCATTTTGTAAGTGCAGCAAAATTGTACTCCTATAATTTAAGCTGTGGGGAAGCTGCTTGTAAGCACTTGTTGTGTTCTACATCTGAGACGTTTCTCAGAGTAATTGCACTGGAAAAGTGTAATTTTTTTCGTTTATATCATGCTGATTGAAGTGGCTTTTCATGGTTCGTGGCTAGGGCTTACTGAAGTACTGTGATGATACAGACACATAATTCAGTAGATGTATGTGTGTGTGATGCATTTTGTCATAACTTTATTTCACACTTCAAGCTTGTTCTACTTTGTGAAGGGCTCCAAATAGAGTGACAGGATGATTCATTTGTTCACTTACTTTTGTACTTACTGTGTATTCCATGTGCTTGTTTATCCTGTAAATCAGTTGTGAACAGAGAACATAGGAATTTGATAACTGGGAAGAAAAGTATGACTGATTTTGTCCTGAACAACAACAAAGAATTGTTTGCTATCTCCCCAGGTGAGCATAATTCATTATCAGGAGGCAAGTATAAAGAAGTTGCCTAGCACCAGGATTATCAGGGACAGGTTATATTTCAGGACCACAGAAAATAAATACACTAAGAACTCTTAATTCTTCTTGAAGGGTATAAAACTCACTTTTAAAAGCAAACTACCGACCCTGCCAAACCTTAAGGTCTTGCATAGCCACCTAGTAAAATAAGCTGTTTAATGCGTGTACCTGGTTATCGAAGGACAGCAACACTTATGCCTGCTCTCTTAAATATTAGCCCGTGGCATAGGTAAACCTGGGATAATTTTATCAGTTTTGCCAGTTTCTTACCATTCTGTCTCCATTTCAGGTTGGCTGTTTCCCAACTGAAAATTTTGATTGCCTCCCGGGGTTCTCTTTTGGGACAACACAAGCAAGCAACCATGAAATATTGCCTGGTCAAAATCTCTACCCACTGCGTGTGTGTCGTAAGAGAAAAACTGCATCTGTCTAGCCCCAGCAGAGCAGGATATATGAGAACCAGCTGGCCTTTGGGACAGGGCTACCAAATGCATGTCATGCAAGTTGTATAATGCTTGGCACCCTGCCTTGGGTTTATCTTTACTGTTAATACTAGCCATCAATCTTGTTGCTCCAGCGCCTGGCTGTTCCTATAAGAAACTATTTTACTTTTGCCCACTCACTGCCTCTAACTTGTAAAAGGTGATTTTGTTCTCTTGGTGCAGCCAAGAACATCTACCTGTTGGGTCAGTGGAAATAACCCCAGGTCTTGAAGAAGTCCCCCATGCTCAGGTGGGACAGCTGAGGAAAGGTATTACAGAGTCTGAAGATGTTTTGGATGCGAGTGTGTGATAACTTGTCAGTGAAATACATCACCCTGTAATGTCAATTAAAAAAAAATATGTGTACCAGGTCTGTTCAACATTTAACTCTTAGTGGGATCCCATTCTGTTAAAACTCTCCATATATTTCGTTATCATAACAATTAAGATGGGATACAACCTGGAGGTTCTGAATCAGGTAGTTTATTAATTATGTGATAAAATTTCTGTAGTATAGAACTGTTATTCATGATATCCCAAGGTTATGTTATACTTTGACTAAAGTAGCTTTTTTTTTTCTTTCAGTGCTATGAAAAGCCACAGAAAACAAAGTCAATCTTCCGTACTTTTCCTTTTAGCATACTGATAAAAATTTTCTATAATATTTATAATTCTGAATTTACACTACTTCTTCCATTTTCAACTGTGTTGGACTGGGATTGTTTAACACAAGAAATTTGACAAAAAGAAAAAGTGCCCATCAGTTTTTATCTTAAGCACAACTTTTTCTGTAGCATACAGTATTTAGCAGGAGATTGTTTTCATAATTCTGTGTAGACAATCTGTCGTCTCAGTAAGTGTTGCCCAAGTTCCGTCCATGTGCCTAGGAGACACAAAATACAATTTAAATAAGTATAGTAGTGTAATTTATTTATTTATTGACTTATTATCTTTGAATCTCATGCAAAACTCTTCTATACATTTTCATGTTAATGTTTTTACCAGTTATAACTTTGTTGGCACCATTGTTATTTATGGAGAGGAGGGGGGTTTGTTGCTTCAGGCTGTCCCAACATGTTCTCTTCTCTTCTCTTTTCAGCAAAGCAATGTTATTTCTCACTGTACTTCTGCTTCCAAGAGGAAGATATAGAGTCTATAAGATCATTTAGAGATGACCTTTGAGCTGTTCATGGGAGTATAGTGCATAACAATTTATAAGTCATTCTAAATATAATCAAATTTTAAATGTATTGTCCTTTAGGTTATGTGATGATGTGGGAGATTGCTACCTAGAAAAACAGGACATTTATGGAATACAAGGCAGTACATTTTGGGATTGCACAGGACTTATTATGGAATGCTTAGGGGAGAAACCAAAGGTGAGGAAAGGGAGAGATTTAGATCTTTTGGGGAGGAATGAGCTTGGGGAAAACAGAAGGAAATAAGAGGTCTGGTTGCATGTATGTTTGTCTGGCCATGTGCTGCTCCTCATCAGCCTGTCTTCTTACTAAATGCCTTTCTAACACCTGGATGAGTTATTCTCCATTTGGTATGAGGGGGTGGGGTTTGGGGGGGTCTGGATGGCAGTGACTGGAGTCAGATCACAGGTCAGGATTGCCCCTGTGCCTATGTGCCAGCCACTGGAGTTACCAGAGGGACTGAAAGACAGTGCCAGACCCTGGAACAGGACCAAAGGCCACAGAGGTGTGTGTTCCCCTGGTGCCAGTGGTTGGACTGAGCATGGGTGTGCAAATGAGTGTGTGTGCATTACCACAGGTCAAGTGTGACCAGCCAGGGAGTAGCTGAAATGGCTTGGGAGCTGTGGGTGTCTCTGAAGGTGAGACCACAGTGGGTGGGCTCCTGGGAGAGTCCCAGCTGGGGAGAGTCCCAGCTGGGGAGATCCACCTGTGTGCCACCAGCTGACCTCAATCCTGCTGAGCGCAAGCTGCTGGCTTCTGCTCATCCCCTGGTGCTTCTTCGCTTGTACTTGAATTTGTCATGCTAAGAAGCAGAGATCTGTCCAGAGCGCTGGTGGAGTAGCAGGATAGTTAGAAAAATGAAGTCCTATTTCGTGGTCTGGAAAGAAGTGGAATCCTTGCTGATCTTTCCCGCTAGAGGTCTCTGCAGATAACGGAGAAACCTGGAGCTATCTGGCACTGACAGCGGCTGCTGGTGTTGCTGTTTCTACGCACACAACTGCTGGCAAGACGGACGCTGTACTGCTCCTTCATAGTCGTGATGTAAGTAGATCCAACTGCCCCAATACTGAGAGGTGGTAATGTCTGACTGATTGCCTTCTGTGATAGCGCACCAGGTGAGACTCGGCTGGTGCCTTCGGTTAAAAGGACTAATTCCAGTTGCACAAGCATGAGAAAACCAGAAGGAACAAACTACAGAAACTAATAGTGAGACATTTTTGGTTTCCTAATGATATTCACCCTAAGAAGAAATCCTTTACCCTTAATAGATCCTGATTTCACTACTTTTTAATTCTGTTAATTTTAGCAGAGTTACTGGTGACAAACTGGATTTACTGGTGGGGGTCTTCCCTTTCTCAGACCTGTGTATTTTCATTTGTTTGTGTGATGTCTCCAATACGGCTAGCCATCTGTGAAAAATACCTGACATTACAYAAACTAACGAAATTCACATTTATTTAGAAAATTAAGCCTTTTTTGCTTAAAAGAGCATTATAAGGCAGAGTATGGGCACAAGCAGCCGTGGACTGCTGCATACTTCAGGACGATGGAATAATCTTTCTCCATGCAAATAATCTGTTTCTGCTTCAATTTCCAGAAATGAAAACTTTACCAGATTTTCTAGACTGTCTTTCAAATTCAGGATTGCTAAGTAAGCAGCAGGAATGAGCATGCCCTGCATAAATGGGACAGAGTAATGCTCTAAGCACATAACAGAGGGAGAAGTACTAGAGCAAAATTTCTGAGGGATAAGTGATTTGCAAAGACCCTTTGGCTATGTTTAAATTGTAGGGCTGCTTCGCTGACTTTGCACACAACTAACAGCTGGGTGCATTTGAACAACCCCCTGCCGTGCCTGTTGTGCCTTGGTTTCCACTGGAACGAGAGTTGGATGTGTAGGCTGAGGACAGATGGACCTCGGGAGCCCTGAGGGAGGCCATGGAGCACATCCAGTGATCAGGTTTGATGTAGATTTGAYACTTCTGAGGCAACTGCAGAGAAGGCAAGAAGAAAAATCCTTTCTAATACAGCATCAATCTAATTAATGTTGTGGAGGATTTGGGTAGTGAGTAAAGAGGTTAGATACAGGGACACAACCTCCTGTGGAGTCTGTGATTGCAGAACAGCTCGGAAAGAAACAAGTCCTCACTTTCAGATACTTTCAGCGAACCTCAAGAGCTGGTACTCTGTGAGCAGGGTCTATTGGAGTAGAGGACGTGACTGGAATTCAGTGACAAAAAACCTGGGGCTGGAGGGTTTTTGAGCATATACTGCAAATMAACTGTTTGCCTACTCAGGTGAAGAGTAGAGAAAAACTCTTTTACAGAYGGTCAGACTTCTCTGCTGCCTCTGGTTCAGAGCTTGCAGTTTCAGGTTTCCTATCAGCAGGATATTTTGAATAACTGTGCAGCATTTTTTTCTTCTATGAGATTAGATGTGTCAAGTTGCTCAATTACTTTCAGCATCACTTTTATTTTGGTACAGTTTTGTATAGAAGAAATCCGTTATGTTTAACTTGCCAACAAGGATAATAGAAGTCTATGACATGCTTAATTTCTGTAGTTGTAGGAATCTTGCTATTACTAATTGTCTAAATATTACTTCTACGTTCTGAAAAGTTTAGATATAATTAGTTCTCAATAGATTTGAGAAACACAAGTTGGGACTTGTGCCAGAAAGGGTTGTGGGTTGCAGGGGAACTAATTCTGCCTATGAGACATATCTCATAGTGTCCTTCAGGGTATCTGCAGGGTTCACTGAGATCTATGGAATATGCAGAGGTAGGGTTCTGCATGATTCCAGTCATCTTCTTCATCCCCAGAATATTCTAACTGCCAAAAGTCAAGCCTTAAGGCTGGGGATAGATTGAAATTTGCATGAGGTTGATTCCTTCAGCTTTGTTATTGCTGTAACTCCAAATTAAATTATAAGTATTTTATAATGATTATTGGGCAAAATCCAAGCATTTCCTATTGACAGTGCATTCATTCATATATTGCATAAAAGAATAAAAGACAGCCACTGCTGCCCTCAAACTGAGCCACACTGAATTTAATGTAATGGCAAAGACAAAAGTGCAAGTCATTTTATTAAATGATGATGTATTTTACACCCTTATTCAGTAAGATATTTAAACCAAGTTATAACTAAAAGCAGTTGCCTTGTTCCATTGGACACCCACAGCTTTAAAAGTAAATGTGGTTTAAATATTATTCTGAAATACAGCCACTGAGCTGCATCTATGCACCTGAAAAACATGTGCATTTTTATTTTTTTGCAAATAATAGCAAATTGCTCTGAAGGTATGGAAGTGGCATTAAATTGCAATGTTGGCTAATTTTGAAATATCTTATTTACAAAGATTTATGCAATACCTGATGCAGAGAAAGAATCCTCCTGTAGCAATATGCAGCATTTCTCCATTTTAAATATGTATATTCATATTACTTTTTGTATATGTATGTGCCACATCCTTCTTCTCATTAATGAAGTTTGACAATTTGTGACAGGACAGAAAGGGAATTCATTATATTTAGTAATAGAAAACCCATTTCTCATTTTTCGAGAGCCAAGCAGCTGCAATGAAATTGCCTAAACCACTATATCACAATTCCCCACCTTTGTGGTTCTTAAGGTCACCCTCAAGGGTCTTCAATTTCCTTATGTTCACAGCTTGGCACCTGGTAATTTTCAGAATCAGGAAATATAAGGAAGCTATATATTTTTATTCTAAGTAGGATTTTTTTTTTTATTTGAGAAGAAATAAATCTGTCAGGTTGAAAATATTAAAAAATCAGAAGCTTGACTGTAATAATCACAGCAATGTCAATGCCAATTTTGTTTAGAAAACTTTGGAATGAAAATTTTCTGCATGACAGAGAAACTTTCCCTCTTCCTGAAAGGAGTTGTCAATGTGTAARGGAAATGGACTTTTATTTTAATAATCAATGGAGTATAAGAGTAATTTATGGTAATAAGACTGCAAGGCACGTAGCATTACTTTTCCTTAAAAAGTTGCTCAGTATTCGGGCTGCAGCCAGCTTCAGTGGACTATATCAGCTGAAATGAAAGAATTTTAGTTGTTTAGACTAAACTTAGAGTAATTTTCTCTCTGTGTAAAACAGTCATATACTTTGTATTCCAGTGTTAATTATTGAGGAAATCCAGCAATAGGCAATAGTAGAGAATTCAACTGAGTTCCTAAAGAATGTCTTCAGACAGTCTCAAGGTTTGTAAAATCCGGTAGCATCAGTTGAAAAAAATACATTATTTGGGCTTTGCAATCTGGTAAAAGAAGGTGGTGTTTGGGTTTTTTTTCTGACAATTTCTGCTGACAATCTATCTTCTTATTCTTTCAGTGTATGACTTGGAATACAGTACAACAACTATTTCTCTTCTGTTAGTGTGAGTGGAAGACACTCTGAATGTGAAGACAGTAATTAAAAACAGTAAAAAACTTGATAAATAACATGTTGAAAAGCAAACTGGTTTGCCTCAAACCACAAAAGTTTTCATATTATCTTCTCATTGAAAACCTAATTTGATATTTCATCAGGGTAAAAGTATGTGATACAAAGTGATTCACAAATTCCGTCATGAATATTGTCATAACAGCATCAGGTTTGTGCTCTGCTGTGCCCTGCCCTGCTCAACCTAAAGGGCACAGCCCCGTTAAGACTTGCCTTCCCACAAATCTGTTCCAAGTTCTGGGTCAGCACCTTCAGAACCTCAAAGAAAGGTGTCTGAAGAGTGTAAATAATTGAAATAGAGGAAGCAAGGCAAGGAATTGAAATGAATAATGTTTGTTTGTGTGGAGTTTTTTTTTCTAGTTTGATAGATAACAAAGCTTTTTGCAGCTGCATCAGGCAATATGGAATTGTTTGCACAAAACTCACAGTAGTTTCCGTACTATGGTTATTACATAGATTTTCTAAGAGGCTGTGGAAAACACCTGAGGAATATTCCACCAGTTTATGGTTCTTATGAAGGATACTGAAGCAGTGCACCCATGTGTCCTGCTTCTCAGTAGTGTTAAGGTGGCACGGAAATGCTGAGAATTGTCTTCTATGTATGTCTGTAGCTATAGCAATAATGACCTAACTATCAAAGTAAATAGCAGGTAAATTCCTGCCTTGATATGACTTTTTATTACTTCTGATAAATTCCATTAATATCTTGTTTTATAGTGTTCATGCTGCATAGGGCTTGCTAATATAAACTACTCTTGCAAAAAATCCATTTCGAGTTCTAGTGCAAATGTTGGGTTACAGTACAAAGTCAGGGATGTGATTAATTAATATGATTTGYACAAGTGTTTCAACCCTTCTGGATGTGCTCTGTGACATAATTTCTTTCTGTAATGCCAGCAATATGAATTATGGAGGTATTCTCCCATGTGTACACACACAAAGGCTGAAATCAGAAGCTATCTCAGCTGTGGATGTTTTCTATGTTGTATATCGCATTGAAGGGAACAATCTTGAAGGAAAACTGTGGTTTCCTTCAAAATGCAAGTCCACTTTTGGCAATATCCTTCAAAGATAATCCTTCTGTGCCCTTCTGTATGAAAGTGGATTTTATGGGACATTCTAGTCGTACTGCTAGTACAGTGGAAAAACCAGCATGTACAATATGCACCTATAAATGTACTGGTGCAGCTGGTTTTAGGCCTGAAATTACAAGACATGTGTATGTCCTTGTAGGATTTTTCTATGGCTTTAAAAAGATGGTGGTCTTTATTTAACTAACATCTTTAATAATGTATTTTTTCCTTGAAAATAATTAACTGTCTCTTTTCCTTAATTTTTTTATCACTTTACCATAATAACTTCGTTTTATTCTGAAAAATTGAAAGGAATGTTTTGATATTGCTCTGGAAATTATATAAATGCAGATGTGAATGTTATCACAGGAGTTTGATAGTGATATTTGTTTTATACTGGTGATATCCAGCATTTTCCCTCCAACTAATATTAAATTTAATAGCAGGTACTAGTGATGACTATTATGATTGTTATTGTGTTTATCTGTCTATAGTTTTGAATTTCTTGTGCTTCACTGGTGAAACTTAGTTGAAGTGAGTTACAAGGCAGAATAACAGCTTTGMTTTTTATCAGTTTGCGATGTAGTAATTATTGATTTCAGGAGAATTAAAATAAGCTGTTTAAGAAAAGACTTTAAAAGGAGAACCAGCACTATATTTCAGAATTGCTGCTATGCTGAGCACCTTTGAAATTCAAGGGGAAGATTTTGTGGCTAAATGTGTTATTATTTTAATGGTCATTCTGCACAAATAGGTAGTGCACAAGAAGATTGTGATTAGTGCCGGTATAAATGCAGGTTTGGAGATGAAATCATCACAGATGAGAAGTGTGGCAATATCACTAGGTGTTTCCAACATTTAATTTCATAAAGGTCAATTTCAGAATTATGTGGTTGAATTGCTGTTGCTGTTATTTTGGATACTTTGTTGTTTTGGATGCTGTCCCGTCAACCSCCCAGGTCTACTATTTTCTGACATAGTCAGCTGCACACCCGCACTCTTGAAACTCTTACAATCCCCTGTAACTCACCAGTTCTCTGGCTCAACTGCGCATGGAAAYAGCGAAGCATGTAAATATATATCACATCACTAGGTGTCCTCCTCCCACAAAATTTCCTCCTCTCGGTTAACAAAATGATAATACTGTCTTTGAAAAAAAGACCTAGAATCATGTACAGCACTAACAGATCAGCAGCGCCAACTCATGTAGTCACAAATGACCTGTTTGAAAAACAATCTCAGGGTAGGTCGGAAGAGCTCTGCAGTTATGAAATGTGTTCTGTTGCCCACATATTGGACCATTAAGGACTGCAGAGGAATTTTCAGTCACTGCAAGTGTTGCAGAAGCAGGCCTAGCCCCTTGCTGGTGACTTATAAAATCACAAACTGCCTGAACATCCAAGTCTGATTATTTCACAAGTAACATTTTGGTTACCCTATGCACCAGTTGTATGGTGCGTTCTGATCACAGATGCATAAAACCCTCAAGGAAATTCCTTACTTGAGTGTTGTGTGGTCACTGGCCCRTCTGTTTTTTGCTGCTGAGGAAATGCAGGCAGCCTTTGCTGGTGTTTGGTGCCAYGTAAACCAGACTTTTGGGTGATTTTTCCCAGAGTGTGCTGTATGAACGCAGCCATCCCCACCATTAGAAGTGGATCAGGATCCATAGTCTGCAGGGAAGAGTGATCTGCAGGGCCTGCTGTCACCACAGYGGCTGGGACAGTTTCCCCGGTGAGATCCAGCCAGTCTGCTTTGTCCCTGTGTTGGTGGCAGGAAAGGATAGGAGGTGGAAGGGGAAGGAAGGGATGTGTGTGTGTAGTGGAAGGCGGTGGAGAGGAAGGATGAATATCCATACTGTTTTTCCCAAGATTTACAGTGGTTCCTGACTCCCGTGTCACAAGCCTTTGAAATGACACCTGGATCTTGCAAACTGCTGTATCCCTTAAAAATGCTTTTAAATGCTGATGACATTAAAGAACACCAAAATAATAGCTGCAGGATGTGCTGGTTGTGGAAATGTATATAGCTCAAGAAATACCATGGACCTGGAGGAAGAGTGATATTTTAAGGGTTTTTTTGCTATTTCTGGTAACACTGGTACTGAGGGCTGTGTGGTTGTTCTGGGGCACTGGACAAACGGAGTTGTTAGATTTTTTTCTGGGAGCTAATGTGACATGTGAGGGACTGCATTTCACAGTGTGATTAAAGACTTTAAAATAAATGGGATAGGTGATAAAGCAAGCAAAGTTTCTGAATTGAACCATTTCCAGAGTGATTCCTCATCTTCAAGAGTCACTTCTTTCTCCCCACTACCTCAGAGAGCTTTTCAACAAAAGACATACATGCAATGCCCAGTCTGAAATACTGGGGTGTGAGTTCATAGCTGAAGTGGCATCCTAGTTGTTCTGGCTTTCTGAGGATTCACTGGTACTTTATCAGCCTGGAGAAATGGTCATCTCTGAAAAGGCTTTTTGTGGGTCAACTTGGATTAAGAGGAGCTGGAGAAAGGGAAGGTCGGTACCTTTTGCTTCAAGTGGTGTTGTAATGAGAGCCCTCTCTTGAGTTCTATCTCATGGGGAGGGATGGAAAGGTGTGTAACTTTGTGAGCTATATAATTTTTTCAAGCTCGTGCCTGATCTAGTGTCACTTAGAGCTGAAAGATTTCAATCTTTTTCAATAAGCATGGTACAGAGGTTTTATTATGGTAGTGAAGAGACATATAATTATCTATCTGTAGTGGCTCTTTTCAAGATTTCAGTGAGCAGCTGAATTCCGGGAGATTACAGTAAAAATGGAAGTTTTACAGGTGTTAGCTGAGATGGGATTTCCAGACCGTTATGTATAATTTCATTAATTTTCCTAACATACATCTTCATATCTCATAGATGTCTGCAACAGGTACTTAGACAATATTTTGCTTTATTTTAGTTTGAGATATATTCTGAAGAGATGGAATAGATTAGCACCTATAAATGAATAAAATAAGGCAAAACAATCACAGGACAAAACCATCAACTGTGATTCAGGAATTTAATGAATAAGTAGCCACAGATTTTATTATAAAATTATTAGAGAATTCCCCAACCTGAATGAGTCCTTTATTCAAGGACCACTCTAATGATCAAAGAATAAAAGYGAATAGAGTTGCTCGTTAGCATCCAGGCAAATGAAGGAATGGGAAGACATGAGAAGTCTGTGTAAATTTGGGAATGAGAGATAAAATTAATTTGAAGAATCACAAAGATTTTAGTAAAAGAAAATAGTATTTTTGGAGATGGGACACATCTTTGGGGGCTACTAAGATATGGTCAGCAAAGTCTGGCCTTAAATAAACTCTATCAAAATGAGTCTTCTTGCTCCAAATATAGTACTAGTTCCTGAGATGTGACTTAGCAATATCCTGTGAAATGTATGCAATGAAACGTAGGTCCTACAGCATATATAAAAAGCCCCCCAACCATTTCCATGAACCTCCTACTARCCTGAGATGAGCCAGGAGAAGATCTTACAAATCAGCTGTTCMAAAGCACAGTGTAATAAATCTGTGTAGTATCACAGGTTTTGGTTTTGATTCCATTTTTTTAAGTTTTAATTTATCCTTATTTTTTCAGTTTATTTGATCTCTTGTATCTTATCATGCCCCTCACTGACAGATTTAGGGACCCACATGCTGATGTTGTGTCAGAACTGAATATCAGTCTCCTTTGCAGCATTAATCATTACCTTATTCATTATAATTAGAGTGGGGAATAAAACATACAACAATAAAAACCCCAGCAGTGCTGGAATTGACCACTGAGTGCAGTGAGGCATGAGTGTAACTTCATGCAGAATTGTGTTAGTGGGTCCCCCACCAGGTTTGAGTATTTTAGCTTCTTCTGTCTCAGTTGTAGTCTTCATCCACTCCTGTCTTTTCAGACTTTATGAGTAATTAATCACACACCTGACGTGGTTCTAGTGTGGTCCCTAGTATCTCTGCTTTTTCCATACCTGCAAGGTTCTTAGCTGTTTCTGTAATGCTCCTGAGGCTCCTTAACTGGAGAACGTTTCCTTCTGACCACTCTTTATGTTTTAGAACAAAGCTTGATACCAGAAAAAAATTATTTCCTCTACACTTTCAACTCTATTTCAGATGTTTTATGATGAACATAAAGCACAATGGGAAAAATAACTCACACAGAGTGATGAGAATAAACTATTTTGGGATTTTTGTGAAGAGTCAAGATTGTGAAAAATTAGTTTTCACTAACCATAGGCTCAAAGTATTTTGTGAAAGAATATTTGAAATAGTTGAAAAAACCTAAAAATTCAGTTTTCTGCCTATAATACCATGCTGGAGATGAAATATGCCCCTTGTCTTCATCCTACTCTATTATTTTAGTATCAATAACATGCATCTCAGAAGGCACAGGAAAGATTAATTGACAATGAGTCKCATTGTCCCTTTAGTGACAACTGGCTCCTCCTCCAGGAAATGCAGGCATCTGCTGGGATCTTCTGGTATAAGGGATAATGGTTTTGCATCTCACCCATGTCATGTCATGTCTGTCACTAGGGATTGTCAAAGCTGGATGTTCCTCTCCCTGGAACTGCAGTGTCATGGATGCAGAAAGACAGGAGCATTTTAAAGTGTTTCCTGAAAGACCCTTCTCAGCTCCATCAGTGCTGGTTTGCTGGGGTTTGTTCTCAAAGCAGACTGCCCTGTGTCTAGAAGAAATTCCATTAATATCTGTTTCTGTGATCAGCTACACTTGCTGGCTAAAAATAAGACTATTTCTATAATTTATTTGAGTCACATTAACAGAAGTTTCCKCTCTGTCTTAGTGTCATTGAAGTACTGAAAATTGCTTTAGTTAGTTTTTATTTTAATTTTTGCTCTGGTTTTGTCATCTCAACCACCCATTCTAAATTGATCTGTTAATTTTTTGGGCTTCTACTTGTTCATATTTAACAGGATCACGAAGCAGTTTTACAAAATGTCAGCTCTACAGCAATAGCTCTGAACAGCCAATCTACTGAAAATAAGCAACACAGTAAGAATGAAAAATGCATCACAAAAATTTCTAGCGTTGTTGTATGACTTACTTCACTAGTTTGATCTTGATATATGACAGCATATTTACAAAGTGAAGGTAAATATTCTTAGCAAAGGTGCAGAGTATTCTTACTGTATAAGACTTGAAATGAAACGCTGCACTGAGTATCATTTTAAGATTTCAAATACTGCTTGTATTTTCTGATCGTGTTTCTCATTTCAATTCGTTATGTTGACCGTTTATGCCCCTGGACTTCGTCACACTTTAATCCCTGTTTTCGGTGCATATGCAGTCTCATCACCTGTCTAACAAATGGATCTAGAAACTCCCAGCTGGCTGTGGTTACAATTCCCAGTCTGGCTGGTAACACAGGGAGTGTTACGGCTGGAGAGTGAGTGCTCAAACGCAGCTGGCCTGAGGCATCTTCCTTCTGCCCATTCACCTCTCCTTCTCTCCTTTCTTCCATCCTTCCCTTCCCCACAGATCATAGACACAGTCCAGGACTTGTTCACAGTTCTAAAATTTCAAATACATTATTTTTAAATAGTGGAGAAAGGCAAAGGAATGTTATGGTACATAGCAAAAATTGTTCTGCTTGAAAGACTGACACGATTGACATCACTCAAGAACAACAGTGAAGTACTCTATTCACAGGCAAAAGCAATTGTGTCTTCTGTTTTGTGGGAGAAAGGCTTATTCTCTTTATTGCCCAAATATCTTGAGGGAAAATTTTAACTCTTAATGCAGGATCACAGAATCACAAAATGGGTAAGGTTGGAAGGGAGCGCCGTGGGCCATCTGGTCCAAGTGCAAGCATTTGTAAATAAAATAAAAAAACAAACCAAAACCCCACCAAAAAACCCTGCCACCCCACTTTTCCSTAATGGAGGCAGTAATGTGGGAATAGCTGGATTGCTAATCTTACTAAAATCATGTTCTGTATTCCAACGGGGAGAACCAATATGCTTAGTTTGAGGGGTTTTTATCACTTCCTTTTTCCATGTTGCTTATGAAATTTTGATGATATACTTAATTTCACATTTGTCATTTGAAAAATGCAAACAAATACTTAATAAGATAATTATATCTAGCTCTATTGAAGAAATACATGTGCAGATATTTCTCAATCTGGTAATAAAATGGTTCTTTTAAAAAATGGCAATAATTAAGTAATGGGGAAAGTTTCCAGGAGTCATAGAAAAGTCTTCATTTGGTAAACACTTTAACTCAGTTTGAAGTCTTTCTAAAGGATGATCTACTTTAGTTACAAGTAATTTTGCTGGTGGAAGAATTGCTGGGTTAAATTTTATTTCTTTGTTATCTAGGGAGTCCAAGGGAATGAGCACAATTCCAGTCTTTGGAACGTTAATGAGTCCTTGCTTCTTAACAAAATCAATTGCACTTCTGCAACCTTTTTGATAATGAAATAAAAGGGGTTTTTTCTTCCATAGATGGAACAGATGGCAACAGAGCAGAATAATGACAATTACAGCCCTTCCCCCCACCTCCTCCTTTTCCTTTTAAATGGTGTTTGCCACTTGTAGCTAGTACAGGTACAATCAAATAGAAAGGGGGAATCGCTAGAGAAAAATCAAAATATATTGAAAACACTCTTCCAATCCATGAAATAAATCAATTACTCTAATGCTGTCTTTCCCCTGACATCCCAAAGAATTTCTTGCACTTGTGGGGAGCAGTRTACATTGTAGTTCTGCAGTAACTTAAGTGGTGACAGAGATGGTAAAAAGTAAGTTTTGCTACAGTAGAAAAAAGATCTTGCTCTGATGTCTTGGAATGCAGAGGTGTGTTCCAAGTCATGCTACAGTTTCAGGAATTTACCTTGAAGAATATAATGTGAGGGTGACTGTATATGCACATTGTAGCAGACATCAAGCTTTAGGAGTATTGCCAGTAAGAGAAACATACTTGTGAAGACACACTCTTCAGTTTCTAGGCTGCAAGAGTCTTTTCTCAATTTRTTTGAACACATATATTAAAAACAAATTTTTTAAAGTCGGTGAAGGGTTGGCAAAAAACTTTTTAATTTGTGCTGAACTGCTTTTTGCTAATTGCTTGAGTTCGTTGTGGCAGAATTTGGCTGCAGRAGGGAAGAGCCTGATGTGAACCCTGGCACTTAGGTGTCTCAGCTGGGATTTCGGTGGGAAGTGGGAGTGCTCCAGGCTGAGTGATGGATAAGCCCCACCTATAACCTTTATCCTAAGCCTAAGCAGATAGTTAGCCAATAAAATAAAGAAGTCAAAGGGGAGCAACGCTGTGATTCTGTTGCATTGCYATTTGTATAGAAATTAAAAAAAACCACAACAAACGTCGTGCTTGTTAGGAAGCTGGCATGGGTGCACAGGCTTTAGGAAGCAAGAAGTCCTTCTCGTTCAACAACCAGGCAGAAACTGATGGTACCCAAACCAGTCTAAGGTGCAATGTCTGCCAAGACCTCAGAATAGATTGGCTGTTGCACATCCAACACCCTTTCCAGCTCTTCTGGTGCGGTTGGGAGYGTGATACTGTTAAATCCTCTGTAGGAAGTTTCATGCTGTGTCCATTAATGAGGCAGCTGCTGGTCCCTTTCATAACATTAGTTGTAGTTCAGTCTCACCATAATTGRAGCTCATCTGGCTGTAGTGCCATTCAGGCAATGGACAGTTTAAGTCTGTGTAATGTATATTTTACTGAAAGAATGAACTTAGCAGCCCTTCAGGCAAGCAGAGAATTAGCCCTTCCAGCAGCATTTGGCTGCAGGTGAGCCCAGGAGTGCCAGCTCTTTTGGGCTTACTTTTTGTGTTTTTCAAGAGCTGATAAATTCTTGTGGTATTAATGTTATTGTTGTATTTAACAACTTCTGGGTTAAAGTGATCCCTGTGTTGCTCAGGTTGGTTTTGAATCTGCACTATGAAAACSCAGATGTGTGTGACTCCTTCACACTTTGTATGTGGGACTAACAAAAGGTCTGTGAAGCTGCTGCTCAGCGTTGTCATGGATGGGGTAGTTTGTTGTGTATCCAGATCGAGGACTTGGAAAAATTAATATTACAAGAATGGATATTGACAAGGGTTTGCAGTTAGCCAAAAACTAAATTGTTTCCAGTTCTGGGTGTGTGTATCATCAGTGGGAGTTAACAGGGTGTTTGGTGATTCTTATGCCTTTTAGGAATAGAGGGGCTGTGGTCTTTTAATTATATTCAAAGATTTAAATGTTCAAATGGATTGTGTCTATTCATTTGATACATTTATAATTTCCCAAAATTAGCATTTTTTAAAGGGCATTGTACCAATATATACCAGCTTGTGTAGCAATAATTGATTCSGCTGAGCACTACTGCGCCAAATAGTGCTCTTGATTTACCAGCCAATGTGAAACCTTTTCTGCTGGGACACTCAAGTATTTATTGGACTCCAGATTTTTATGAAATAAGGAGTCCAAACTTGTAATATATGACAGCTTTCTGGCAAAAGCCCTCTATATGCATTTAGACTCAATGTACTTTGTCTGCCACAAGGATGCATAAAAGATTTTTTCCAAGCTTACTATTGCTCTTTTAAATAGATAAAATGTTCTTTTAGTCCTGTTGGGACATTCTYGGATGTGTTCCTAGGAATTTCCCTCATCTGTCTTCCATTTATTTAAAGGTATTCTAATAATTCTCAATTATGTTTTTGCTCAAAATTTACAAGAAAYAGGTGTGTCTGCACAGTTGCCATTACATTGCAGACACGAATTTTTTAGGAAGGACTGAGAATGGAAGGGAAAATAATCATAGCAGCAGTGCCCTTGCAGCATTGCCACAGTCTGTTTAATTGTCAGTTTTCCTGCGACTGGAGTAATCATTCTTTTATACAGTCAGTTAATGCTTCTACCTTTAAACATTATGACGAAGTTAACAAGAAGAATTATGGAGAAGAATTAGTTAAGTGTGAAGAATTATGTAATCGTGAAGCCCATGGGTCATTTGGCAAAGAGAAATGAAGGAAAAAGGTTGGTTTCAAACCACTGAAGTACCTATGATAGAGAAATGAAGGAAAAAGGTTGGTTTCAAACCACTGAAGTACCTATGATTGCTATGTCAGTTGGCCAGTGACAGATCTTACCAAACTGTGCATAAATAAATACCTTTTAATATTTTTTTTCCTCAAAGTAGCCTTTCCAAAAAAATGGTTTAAACTGGGAAAAAATTTCTTATCTCAATGTTTCTGCTTAGGCAATAATGATAAAAATTAGATCTACTAGGAAAACGCTTTTTAACCTTTATTCGTAGCATAAATCAAGAGGCTCATTTTTCACAGTCTCTTTCTATAGAATTCAATTAAAGGTCAGATTTGTAATGGGGGATCCTAATTATTAATGTATTGCCTATTTTGAATTATTAATGAGTTGACATATTTGCATAATGGGTAAAGAAAATGCCTAAGAACAACTTTTATAGCATATTAAAATCCTTCAAAAATATTTAATCAAAGTCTTTTTTCATGTCCTGGAGGTAATTTAACTTTTTATCATTATATCAATACTTACAAATAAATTCAAAATATTTTACAGTTAAAAATTAGTGTAGTTATATATCACTAAKGGGAATTAATCTTGTTTTGAACTAGCATAGCAGTCATAAAGTGGGAAGCTTCAGACTGGGCAGCTCTGCTGTAAAAAGAAGACACCATCCTGTGCTGGACTGAGCATTTTGTGTTTTGTTACAAGGGGCAGTAGAAGTCTGTAAAATTTGTAATGTAAAAACTAGTAAAATTTGCAGGACCATGAGAGTGGAGACAATCATTGTAAACATTAGCCTAATATTTTGTCACCCATGATTTCAGTGTATTAAAACACTGATGGACTTAATGTGCCTTACTCAGGTCTAGGTCATGTGTATGTAGTACTACTAGGTAGTAATGAAAATATATTATCAGAGAATGATGAACAGATCATAAATGTCACTGTGGAAATAGGATTACTACATTCTTGCRCCGAAAGCTCACCAAAAGTGTCAGGTGGCACCACCATATCAACAATGACTGGTTGCATGGTTAAAATGATTGGGTGTTGGTAAACCTTATGACATTTCTTACCTGGGAAATTATGGAAGGTATTACGAGATGCAAAGGGTATATTTTGATGTTAGCTGAGTACCTATTTTCTTTATTGGCTTTCTAGAAGATCGACTGTTTTGTGGAGAGGTCAAAGTTTGTTCTTAATTTTTGCTTTTATGACCCAATTCACTGCAGTAGATGATTGTTTCTAAGGTAAAATTTGATTCCTCACTTTGCATAAAGGCTTTCTTTTCATAAAACAGTGTTTGGAGAAAGAAAAATAAGAACTTATGATTGAATTTTTTCTAGATAGATTGTTTTCTAYATTTACACAACTAAGATGTTAATGGATGTTAGAGCCATGGATGAAACATTTGAATACACTTTATTGTAACTTCACAAAGGAACACCTTGCAGAATATTTTGCAAGATTAAAGATACTTCTAGTGTAGATTTTTCTCCTTATTTCAAACTAACAGAAATGCAAAATCTCAGATTTTTTCACCCATATCTGTTATCATTCCGTTCCAACCATTAGCTACTGAGTAACACTCTGGCTTGAAGCCACTGGGAAGATCCTGTTTTGCGGTTACTGCTACCACAAACCACATTATCATTAAATGCTAAAGCCTCACCATAGGTCAAGGTCAGGCCGGGGAGGTGGTTGGGGAAGAAGGTAACTGTCATGGAGCAGTCAGACTTCTCTTTTCTGTTATATCATCGGGAAAATCGAATTGAAAGATGGAACTAAAAAGCCCCTCTGTAAACCGGAATGGTTATGTACAATGAAAGAGTTTTGCTTCTAATCGAGTGGAGTCTCTATCAGTGCTTAATAATTGGTAAATCTGTGGCACTGTTTCCTCTCCATTTGCTGGAGGATGTCCTGCACAGCACGGCCAGAGTGATCAAATGGCACCTTTTGCACCTGACCTTGCACAAGGCAAGGGACATTTCACCAGGGGGACTGCATAGCCTGTTTTATAGATGGCATAAAGCCTGTTCAGTTCTCACTTCACAAGGCAGCAATTCAGCATGTAATTGTCACTTGGCAGACTTTTCAGCCATAAAGAAGGACCATTGGAGATAATAGGAGAGGGATCAAGGAACTCAGTGACTCCAAATCTGTGCRTGTCTTGTTGGCATGCTTCTGGATAGGAGTGTCCTGTGACTTGTAGGCTACCCACAGACTCTTTCCAGGGCAGACTCATTCTATTATTCTCCACCTTTCTGCTTCTTATATTGTCATCTGAACACCTTTTAATAACATCTTAAGTAGTGTGACTCATATTCATCACAAATGGTTCATCAGTTCAGTCACAGGATGAGATGGGGAGAATAGTGMAGTCAACGAAACCTTTGATGCAAATCTCAGTTGCTGGAATTGTGCTGYACCAGTTTGGCTACATGAAGCATTTTTAATATGAAAGAAATGTTTTTGATTTCCCCTCTCCACAGAGCAGAATGCCACCTGCATTCCACTTAGGGATCACGGAAATAAACAGTGCAAATTTCTGTCCCACTCCAGACTGATTCAACGRAGCGATTCCTTGTAGCACCCTGACAAACCATACCTGATATGTTTCATTTCAAGAACCTCCCAAGATTGTTCCAGGGGTCTCAGGGCTATGTAACTTCAATTAMGTGTAACTTAGCAAATTCTTACACTCAGCTGGTGGTGTGAGGTGATTTAATCTTCTTGCTTTTAATTGCATCCTGTATTCCAAAWGAAGCCTTCTTATGTTTTCCTTTTCATCCCTCCCCTAATGTCTCCTTTTACAACATGTCAATGCCACTCTCCTTGGTAGTTTCCATAAATTTCTTAACTCCTGCTGACTTGTCTGATTCCTCAGGTTATTGAGGTTGCCAAACCAATAAAAAGGGATGCAAAATAAAAAGTAAAAAAAAATGTTGACACTGAGATCTGGAGCAAGCATCTGCAAAAGATCCTACTTCAACTCCCTGAATAATCTCGAATATAATATGAAAGATTTTCCAGAAGAGACCCTAGCTCCTATGTTAAGCTGCAGCTGCAGCTGCAGCACAAAGTTGGAAAGACACTCAGAAGGAGCAAAGGAAAATAGTAGAATTTAGAGTGAGAAGATGATCTTTAATATGTTTAATAAGGCAAATGAAAGGTCCCRAATATCTAGGTAAAATGCTTCCTGTTGTAGAGTGTGTACTGCTGACCCTGTATTATTTTTGCTTGGAGTCTCAGAAATGAAAAGATAATTTAGAGTGATTAGTTCTCAATACAAAAGATCATTGCCTCTAGTCCGTATTACTAGAACTCTGAGACTCTGCACCAAGTTTGATGAAGTAGTAATTAACCCCCTTTGAGACAGAAAGACTGAAGGTTACGGAAGATTTTAAAAAGTGCGTGAATGCATATGTATGTATTTGCTATATTATTGGTATTAAATACACAGTTACTGCTGGAAGAAGAGCCTAGATGAAAATACGTGATTTGTACTAGAGTAAAGCTGAGAAAAGATGAGAAGTATCTTAGCTATGTCTGAGAAAGTACATAGTTTGAGATAAAATTGCAGTGATCTAAAGCCTGCAATTAGCTGGGACCTCTGTTCATTTAATTTACAATTTAATTTACAATTCCTCCTGCCCTCCACAAGAACAAGAAAGTAAAAAAAAAAAAAAAAAAAAAAAGAAGAAGAAGAAGGGAAAAGGAAAACCTGATATCTCCGGAAAGGAAAATGCTAATGATATTGCCTCCTAGTGGAATTTATACCACCTTGTTACACATGCATGGTAAATAAATTCCATTGCAAGAAATGTTCCACCAAAGAGTATTCACTTCAGAGAAATGATAACGATCTCAAAAAAGCTGGGCAGTGAGAAATGTGCTCTAAAATCCCGCAGCACTGAGCTGCTGCAGTTTCATTTACACTTGCAGTCCATCAATAGTGAATGCACTTCAGTTAATCACCTATCCCCCCGTCATGAGGGCTGTTGCCATTTCACAATTGCTATGAAAACTAAAGGGCAAAATTGTTAAACTGATTTTTTTGTGTGTGTATGTGTGGGTTTTTTATTAACTCTGACCTTGTTTGGTGAGAACAAACTTTGGCAGAGGAAGACAAACAGAAATACTTCTACATAGCATCTTTCCATAACAAAGGCCTGCCCTATAAATGCCTGTGGAACCACAAGAAACTTAAGCTGGTGGCAGAGTGGCTATCAGTAAATGACTTGTTGAAAATTTAATTCTCTGAATACATCATGTGTTTCAAGAGGACAACATATTCTAGAGCAATCCTCCTTCCTTATGCTGTTTCTTCTGGACAGCACTTGCAGCTCCAGGGCTTGCAGCCCTAGGTGGGAGCGAGAGGTGCAAAAAATGTAGAATTACTGGCAGGTGCTTTTAAAGTTTAAAGAAATCCCAAACCCTGTTATATAAGTGTTGAACTTTTGTAAGTAACCAAATCAACTGAAAGCAGTAAGCATAGCAAACCAAGGTATATACAGGTTTACCCATGTAAAGTGGGAATTAGTTAGGATTAGTACCCAGTGGGCACTTCTTGTGTTTGAAATGGTTGGTAGCATTGCTTGTTAACAGTCTTGAAAATGACTGGTTTAATGAAATTCCACTTTCCTGCTAGACATGTAGATGGTACCACCAGGTCAGGTAAATCAGGTAATATTTTGGTGATCATTTTCAACAGCTTTGAGTTTTCTATCTGTATCTTCTGTCTTTCTTAATCTTTTTGTGTCTCCTCTTCAACAGAGCTGCTTGTGACAGACACTAGGATTTATGATCGGTGAGCATTAATGCAATTCAGGACTTGGGAGTTGTAGAACAACACGAGAGGATAATGAGGTGGGTTTAAAAAGTCTCTATGATAAACAACCCAATCTCCTAACACTGGTAATTATTACATTGGTAATTGTTTTTGAATGAGTAGGGATAGAAGAGGACATTATTTAGCTGCATCCAAAAACTTCGCCATTCAGGGTTCTAAGGAACAGTGCCTTTCATAAATTACAGAACCAAAACAGCCTATTGAATATTGTCAGGCTGGATATCTTATGCTTCTTATAAAATGTGTGTTATCTGCAAGTTCTCATAGGATTTTTTAAGACACAGCTTCTCACTTGTGTTTGAAACATACAATTTTAAACCAATATGTATCTGAAAAACAGTCAGCAGCCATTTCCTCTTAAAGCCAGGGCCAACTCAAGACTCAAACCCAACACTACTCAAACTTTTGGAAACTCTTCTACCGCACCCAAATCCAGGGTCAGCCTGGGAGAGACAATCTACTCTCAGTTGTGCAGTGTACAGAACCATAATCTGAGTTCTGCTCGCTGTGAACATCACAACTTTTGTATTAAGGAAAGTTAAATGGAGGTAATGTCCTTACTGATTACCACGTCTGCACCTTTTTTTAACCCCAGTTAGCAGCTTCCTCTTCAAATGGTAGCTGCATTCATATGCAAATCACAATTCAGCAACATAGTTTCTTAAAGTAGGTCTTCTAGGAACAGCAGAGCTGTAAAAAAACAGGTTCATGTTTTTTTAATTTGTCCTAGGCACTAGAGAGCAAGAGATGTATAAATACATTGGATGGAGTATTAGAGCGTAATAAAATCCTTTTATGTAGTTTGATGTTATGAGTGTTGAAATCTAAAAGAGTAAGGCAAAGAGTAAAGTAGTATCTATAGGGCTGTAAACTGAAAAGAGAAACCAGTAATATGCTTTGTGCATACTGAATTACATTTATAGATGATTATGACTTCAGGTGCTGTTGCCACTAATTTAAGAGTAATCTCTCTTAGGGATGTCAATAGGTTTTTTGAGATTTCTTTGGTATTTGCCTCCAAGCGTGTGTATGGTAGCTGCCTCCTCCCTGCATCTGTCCTGCTTCCATGAGAAACCTGAAAAATAATTGAAAAAAATTGCAACTAATTTTCAGAAAATGGTTAGCAAATAGTTTTTTATTCCTGATGTCCTGGCTTCAACTAGGGTGGAGTTAATTATTTCTGAGTAGCTGTTACAGTGCTGCGTTTTGGATTCAGAATGACAATAGTGTTGATAACACACTGATGTTTTCATTTTTTGCTAAGTTGTGTTTATCATAAGGACCCTTTTCTCCCTTGTCCCATGCTCTGCCAGTGAGGAGGTACTCAAAAAAAACAAACTGGAGAGAGCATAGCTGAGGCAGCTGACCTGAATTGACCAAAGGGATGTTCCTCACCATAGAACATCATGCCTGGTATAGAAACTGAGGGGAGTTACTGGAAGGGTGGCTAATTTGGGTTTGGGAAGGGGGATCTGGCATTCGTTAGTGAGTGGTGAGCAATTGCATAGTGCATCACTTCGGTTTTTTTTCCTTTTTATTATTATTATTATCATTATTATTTACCATTATTATTGTATTTTACTTTATTTTCAATTATTAAACTCTTCTTATCTCTTACTTTACTTATGAAGTAAAATACCAATTTTACTTCAATTCTCCTCCCCATTCCACCAGGGTGGAGGGGAAGTAGGAGGCTGTGCAAGTGACTGCCCGGTGTTTCATCTCCAGCTGGGCTTAAAAACACGACACCTGTTTGTCCGGTGATAATGTGCAGCTCAATAAATACAGCTCTTGGAAACACAGCTTTGAACTCTTTAGGCATTAAAAAAAGTCTTTCACCTGCTAATACAACTGATGACTTGATGATGAAACATTTGCTTCCTATGCAGGTTGTTACTTATTCTCTCGTAGGTATGCAAACTGCAGGAGGCAGCTTTGCTCTCAAGATTTAAAACACTCCCCCCCTCCCCATTTTCTTTTAAATAGTTACAGTGGATCCTTTAGAACAGAGAAATCTTTTAATTCTGTAGAAAATCTTCGTTATAACATGCAACTCCCTGAGGTCAGGAGAGACTTCTACAGCCCCACCACGCCCCAGCCCTGAAGAGTTGTACTTTTTAATAATTGCTATTGTACATCAGCATCATCTCTCAAATTCTGTTTTACTGTCTTTTCAATATGCTAAATACAGCTGAAAGAACAAAGAATTACAAATACTCAAATAGAGAAATTCAGATATACCTTGCCATTTGTTTAAAAATAACATTGAAAGAACTCCCAAACCTCTCTCATTATTTCACTCTGTGCCCCAATGAGAGACGTCATCCTCACTTTTCAGCATATATATATATATATAAAGTTATTATTGCTCTTGAATTTTCTCTTCAGTTGCACAGTGGTTAATCACAAAATTATTTAATATTTAGCACAGATGTTCAGCATTTATTAAATTTTTTGTGCATTCAGAAATGCTCAGTATTCCGTCTCTTGACCCCAGCTCTTATGTATAGATTGTTTGTATTTTGATTTAGTAGGACAAACACTCTGGTGATATTAATTAAAGATCCTCTAGAAGCATTTCACATACTGTCTACATTTCTTTACATGTATTTTGATCATTATTCTTTTCTCTAGAGTTTTTGTAATTATATGAAACATATAAAAATTAATGCGGTTGGTAGCTCTGAAATATCAGCCTTCCTATGTTTTTACTTTCAAAGCAAAACAACAGTTTTAGATTCAGAATTGGTAACTTTTACAAAAAATTTAGGCTCAGTATTGTTAACTTTCTTGTGCAGGTTCAAGTACTGATAATAGATTGCATGAGAAAGTCCTATCTTTCATTTATATTTTTCATATTCAAACTTGCTTCAATAACTAGGCATCAGAATAACGTCTAGGATGTGACTGACTTATGGTTACTCTTGTAAATATCATACTTATTTGGTTTGTGTTTGATTTTTCTTTCTTTCACATGCACAGCACACAGACATTCCTTTGCTTTTAATCTACATTCTTCTCCTATATTCTTTCTGCTCACTGATGTGTTTTCTGTACTGTGGTCCAGCTGATCKTCTTCATCTTGTGTCTGTCTGTAACGAGGCTGAATTTCCTGGCTGGAGTGATCACAACACAACTGGCCCAAGGTTTTCCTCCTTGGCTCTTGCAGCATTTTCTTGCCACTGGACCCTTTCTTTCCTCCCCTAGTTGTTGTGAGTTTTATTCTCACACAGTCTCTGGTGGATTCCAGAGCAGAACAAAATGAGAGTGTTCCCTAGGCTGGGAGACTGATGCTGTAGGAGGAATAGGAGATATCCTCTAACCCACTTGGCGAGGTGGACTGTGGAATTGGTTTGCTTTAGCAGAGGTGACAGATGGATAGGCATTCTCTCAAGGTGAATTAGAAAAATAAATATTATCTAACAAATATTTGAGGTGATTACTACTGCAACAGCAGAACAAGTCAGAACTCTCTCTTCCTTTCTCTGTGTCCTTATCTGCTGTAGTTTTCCTTTTGCTATTCATCCTTAAATACCTCTGTTCTCTCTAAAGCATTTAAAGAATCTTGTATATGAAGCCATTCATACCATTCACAAACAATGGTTCCCCCAGACCTATCCATAGATATCCAGTTCAGAGTACAACTAAAGAACAACATGGGTTGCTTTCTTCAGCTTGCTGTGAGCCTTTTTAATGATATTCTTCTCGCTAATTTGTGGGAAGGAGATTTTTCTCTTCTGTCTCCATTATTTGCAGTGGTTTTAATTAAACATATGCTCTGATTGGGACATGGGTAAAAGGACAGTTGTGCTGCCATTTGAAAAGAGCAGCTTGCTTGCTCGGACAGTTTTCCCAAGCTTTCAGAGCTCTAATTAAAATCCACTGAACACATGAGCAATGTTGGCACAGTACTTTGGAAGTGTTTGTTACAACAGTGTCAAGGAGTAGATAAGGTTTTTAGGGGATTAGTGTAAGGTGTTTTGTTTCAGGTGGATTATTTCTAATGAATGGGTCCTCTTTCTTTTCTTCTGCCTAGGAGAAGAGGCCTTATTCAACTTTTTGAAAAAATTATTTTATTTTGAGGACTTTGTGAGCAAAATAATTATTCTATTTATAATCTCTAAGATATTTTTTAAAAGATTGAGCAATAAATCTYCATATTTACATTCCTGATTAATAATGAAAGCCTTCAAAAATTTGTGTGAGTCTGTGAAAAGCAGCATGTGCCTGCACACACTGGAGGCAGAGCTGTGATATCCAAGGAAACCTTATATATGCTGGCRAATAGAGAAGACTGGAGTGCTTGTACACTGTGTAACTCTATTCACTTTGTCCATTATGTGAATGTGATGCAAAAAATAATTTCCTGCATCTCCTAGGTTGTTCTGAAAGGGTCTGGAAAATAACTGCAGTGTTGCCCATGTCCTCACTTTCAGCACTGTTTGTCCTGAAAACACGCAGGAAAGGCCAAGTATTTCAATATCAGCAAAAAAAAGAAACAGAAAAAAATCTATTTTATTGGATGAGTGTAATGAGCCTTTATYGTATATTAAATTTTAAGATGTATCTTTTAGCTTTTACTACTGTACTGACTAATTAGAGGTATGTGATCAGTGTAATTATCTTCCGGCAATAAATTGCAATACATATTCATAGTTACATGGATTTCATCTTCTGTGAAATGGTCCTTATAAAAACAGTAATAGTTGGTATGTCATTAGAGCATATCAGCAATTAATCCTTAAAATGATCAATGGAAAGAATGTCCTTTTCCCTCTATCTCTGGTTTATTTATGTGTTCCCATTAATTATGCCTAATTTTCTGTTGGCACTTTTCTTCTTAATGTAATTCAATTTAAGCATATCTTTCCAGAGACTTATTAATAGGTAGGGTCATTTATATTGTGTAGCACAAATATTTTATAATCCACTAATCTTGACAAAAAGGCAATGCCTTMCTCATAAAAAATGTATGAAGAGTAATGGTTCCCTATTAATAACTTATTAGGTCAGATCACACAGTTTGAAGTGTCTATTACACTTTAATTTTATCAGATTTCTTCCTTTGGAACCTGCTACTTTTTCTTTATCTTTTATTGAGATTATTTTTAACCCAACAGCTGGATCCCTTGCCAAAAACAGCTTCCTATGGCTGTTGTTTCTGTAGTACTACCTAAGCAACCAGTTTTATATACTGGGCTTTATGGAAACAAACTGTGYGATGCACCCAGCAGTGGGAACTCGGGTTACAGTCCCACTTGAATTTTATATTTTCAATAACAATGCTATGCCCATGACACTGACTAGTTCAGCTTTCCTGGTGAAGCAGGATTTTTGCTGGTAAATGCCATTTGCTTTTGCTCATTAACCTCTGTAGATAATGCCCTGTCTGAGGTAAAGGAGAGAAAACTTCTGCACGGGGGTGTGTATATCTATTTCTAAAAGCAAAACTACGGCTTTGTGGGGTCCAAAGGCACACTGAGAAGCTGAAGGGTGAGCACTGCTTTGGGATCCTTTCATTCTGGTTTGAGGACCCACGCCTGTGAGCTGCTCTCCTGGTATCCGCATCCTTCTGGGGTTTGATTTCCAGGCAGCATTAAGGGATAGGCTCAGCTCTGTTGTTCACCTCTAATCTCTTTTAGTTTAGGGACCTGTGGCAGTGGCTGGTTCAAAGCCAGCTTCTTCGAAACAAAGTATTATTTATTTGTTCACCCAAAGGTACATAGCAGGCAAAGGGAAAGGCAAGAGCAAGAAAGGTTTGCACACACATTTTCTCTTTCCTAACACTTAACTTTTCATTTCCAAGTTTTTCCTAGGCTATGGAGAAGCCAACCATCCTGCAGCATTTTCTCTGTTTTGTTCACTGCCTCCTGTCAGTTAATTTTCACCAGMAGCTCCTGATGACTTATGCAAAGCTAAGCTGGGTTTTATTGTACTTTTTGATTCCGGCTTTATTCTTGGAAAAGTACTCTTTTTCAGTTGGACTGGACTTAAGCTGGGACACTCAACAATTCTTTTCAATTCTTCTGCAGTACTTTCTCTCATAACAGTTTATTTTTGCCATTACTTGATTTTTTTTCAGTTGTTTTCTGCCTTTGTAGACAACGTCCTGTAATGCAGCTTTGAATATACATAGTTTCTTCCTTCAGCTTGTCAGAGGGGCTCTACTGAATATAGATTGCACTTCTCAAGTGAAAATGTATTTCCAGGATATCCTTTTGCCAATTTTAAGGCTGCCTTCTCAGTTTCTGCTTGGTGAGAAATAATTGCCTCAGTAATTTGAGTTAGATTTTAAAGAATTTTGYATACTCTTTTTCTTTTTTAAGTCTTGCAATTTTCTTGAGGAGTCAGCTGTTCCTGTTAAGAGTAGCTGTGCCTGCAAAAGATGAACTCTTCAAGACGTGAAACCTGGAGTCAGTCAGGCAAGATAGAATGTCTGCTGTATCTACTCAGTGCTCACTCTGCACGGTGGGGTTTTGGTGAGGTGCTTTTGTTTACTCATTGCTGTGATTTCTGTAGAAATAKTTGGGGATCACAAGTGGAACAGGAGACTTATCTGCATTTACTAGGGAGTTTTATAACATGAAATACAGAAGTATATGTCAGTATGGCTAGAGGCATTGTTATTTGGGTATAGAAAGCCTGTTCTGATTATCAAACCAAAAGGTACATAGGAAAAAAGTAGAAAATATTGTAGTATTGTTCAGCTTCTGCCACTGGCATGTGTAAAATCCATGTTTTAGCAAAATTTTTTCTAAGGTAAAGAAGTTTCTGATTGAATACRAAAGTATCATAGAATCCAAGCTGTGTTAAGAAGGTCATTATGTTGGTTTCATGCTCTAGCTTCATTCAAGTCTGTACATGCTGCTGGTATGAATGATGTCTCTGCTAATTTTCATATTTGCTCTGGCTGGTATTGTCAACAATTCAAATTCACAGAAAAGTCTGGATGATTGATGACAGAATGAAAAGGTTTTTTAGTTGYGTTTATTTATTTATTTRTAATTTGGAGCAGAGGATGGAAGCAAATAAAATTTTRAAATAAAATTATCCGGAGCAGTGAGCTATCAGAAACCACAGAAAGGCAAAAGCTTGCATCTGGGGCGAAATAGTCCCTTGCAACAGTAGAAATTGCATCTGACCAACTGGAAATCAGCATTTTAGAAAATAATTTGGGTAACCACGTGGACCCAAATGATTGATAAGTTGAGAAAATTGATGGTTCCCATTAATTTAGCACTTACAAGGCATGTATTGGGAGTATAGTCCATGCTTTTGGGACACTCCCCACCCCCTGCCCCAGTGCAGGAGTGGGACACTGAAGTGGTCAGAGAACTGGAGCACAGAACATACAAGAAGAGGCTGGGAGAATGGAATTTCTCCAGGCTGGAGCAAAGGTGCTGAGARGAAGAGATTAGCGATATTTATACAAACTTTTGTGTGGTTGTAGAGAAGGTGGAGCATGAGGTGCTCAGTGCTGGGGCAAGCAGCAGACACAAGCTACAGTCAGAGAAATTTCAGTTGGATTTAACCTCAAATTTCTTTGTGTTAGGAATGGTTATGCACTGGGACAATTTGCCCAAGGAGACTGGGACTTCCATCCCGTTTAAAACAGCTGGTGGAGACTGGGCAACCTGATCGTGTTCTGAAGAGTAACTTGGCTCCTCCTGCTGTTGATCTAAATTTGCTCAGAAAAGGAGATATGGGGCAGGTATAAGAGAAGGATATGGACAGCATACGGAAGTACTTGAACCAAAAAGATCAAATTTTGCTGCCTTTTACATTGATGTACCAGTTTCCCCCCTGACTTCTTCATTCAGAATACCAATGCCTGGGGCTCTTTGTGTGTGCTCCAGTGCATTTATACATAGCCAACAAATAAACTCCAGCTGAGAGCATAATGGCATCACTAATTTGTTTGTACATAATTTTCAAATATCCAGAACTTGTGCTAAGAAACAGGTGAAGTTGCTGTACCTTACACAAGCAGTGTTTAATCGAAATTAGAAACAAAACAGACAGTGATCATGATCAGACAGTAAAATGAAAGGCTAGGTAAAACTTGCTTCTCACTCTGCCTCGCTCCTTGTCTGGTTAGTTCATTGATCTTTTAAGTTTGTGTCAAGATTTTAGCCAGARATAAATAGTGGATCTCTAGATAATGTTCTCATTAAAAAAAAAAATCAAACCAAACCCACAAAAAAACCCCAAACGCAAACCGAAAAACCACCAAACCAAAAAAACTCCCCAAAACCTTTGTTTTCTCTTTCTGGTTGGAACAGGCCAGATAAAAAAGCCTGAACCTTAGTCCACATGCAGTGATGTGTGGAGACATTCCTGCTGCATGGTAGGTGGAATAAAAGCCTTTTTTGGGGGGTGTTTGCAGCATCAGCGGCTGCAGGCTGAGGTATTTGCTTTTCTTTCAGCTGGAAGCTGAGGTGTAAAAATAGCCACTGGTATTTACTGGAAGCTTAGGCCTGCTAAGTTTTATGGATTTAGAAAGTTCACTAAGCACTATCAATTAAAAAGGCTGCCTCATTGTTGCATAAATTAGGACAATGCACTCTACTAGACAGCCTTCTCAAAATACTTATTTTGGAAAAGTGTTACCATATTAAGTTGGAGCGGTACTTAATAGTAGYGGTCAAGGCTTTTAAACTGCTACAACTATTTTTTCTAACTATCTTATAAACTCAGCAAGAGCATGTTACCRGTGTCCTCACATCTGATTCCTGTAGGACAATGTCTGGAAGTCAAGAACAGAAAAGCAATACCTAAAACTTTGAATGCCTGGAATAGCTGGAAGCACATGATATTCCCACAAGACTCTTACATTAAAGATTATGACCTAGAACAAGAGAATTTGTTCCACATTTTCATGACCGAAAATAACGTAACATTTACCTAGTAGTGTCTTCCTGAAAATGCTTGGACATAAGGAAAGTTTCCTGGATTGAGTTCCTCTCAATTATGCTTTTGGCAAGTCTTCTGTTAAGTTACCTATTATCAGTTTTTCATTCATCACAGGCCTAAGATTCATAATATTTTCAGTATCAGAAGCAGCATGCTTTGGTTCTGTACAGACAACAGTGGTTTTACACAGAGCTCTTCAGCACTACGTGTAGTTTTCAATTCAATGCAGAACTYATGACTTTGTTGCTTTCCATCACTTATGATTTCAAAGGCTTCTTAAAATTTGTCAAAGGGAGGTGGTCTCTGTCCTTGTTGCAGTGCATTGTGTGAAATCAGAGACAGTGTACAAAGACTTACAAACTTGGTTTAGTCTAAGTCAGAGCTGATAGACTTTGCTTGGAAGTTCGTTTATTTAAGGCAATCATTTGAGGCTGGATGTCATGGAGTATTAAAATGAAAATGGCGCTAACTTTGTTTTCTATGCTAACTGAAGCTGAAGAATTTGAATACTGGAGTTTCCTTCATCTTCAAATGCTACAAATATCAGGATCCCTCAAAAATGATTCTTTGAGGGAGAAGTAGAAGCCATAAAGACATTCAGCAAAGGCACACAAAGACTGATGAAGGTTTCTTTATATTCCACATAGTATTTGTAAAGATAAAAAAAGTCATTATAAGGTACTGAATTTAATAATGGAAACTGCATTTCCCTGATGGAAACATGTGTTAAACATGCACACCCCCCATCCAAGCATTGCTTGACAGTTTTCATGTTATGGCTTGATCTAAACCTACAAAAATCCAATATCAGATAGAATAAAAATGAGAACACATGTAAGAAACTCACAGCTCTTTTAAGTGGTGCTGTGGTACCCAGAGAGAACAGCTTTCATGAAAACTGCATGAACTACAATGCTTATAAAGATGGGTAGTTAAAATAGTTCTGCAAATTTGCATGAATCCTTTCTCTGTATACTTTTCTTTTTGTCATAAAACCAAAGAAAATCAGAGATGTTTTTCACAATTATTTTTCCAAAAAGAGTGCATATAAGTACAGTTTTCCAGTATTCATCTACATGTGGATACAAACAGGTTTACTGTCCCACATGGTAAAATTACATTGCTCAAGATGTACTAAAATCATGTTGATCATGAGCAAATATTTTGTAAATTAAAACAATGTATTTATGACTTTAGTCATTATTACAGGAAGCTGAGAACTTAGGTGGCTTTTTCAAGACAAGACAGGATCAGATCAAACAGAGAGAGAGAGAGAGAGGAGGAAGAACAAGATCCTCTATGCTCCTTTTGGGCAATTAAAGGCTAGGCTGTGCAGGATAAGTACAATAAAATGGATATATTATCTCCCCTCACAGTAGGTAGGCAGGAATGGAGCCTGGCTTAGGCCACTTATCAATGCACCTGCTGGCTGAGCTTATCTGATAAAAGAAGAGCAGTCACTGAAAAACTGAAGCAGATTATTTATTCTCTTTCTCCCAACACAAGGCCAAGGCCCTAGTATAGGATGTTTCTTATACAGGTCCACACAACCCAAGGATGAAGCACAAAACTATGGGGACAAGGTGAATGTGTCTGGATTCTGGGGGCCACTTAATTACCTAAAGTATTCTGTAGGTGATGATTGGATTTACTGATATGTTTGGCATAGGTAATATTTATTTTAGAAGAAGAAAATACAGGGTAATACTTGTTTAAGAAGTGTTTCAGGGAAGCATATAATCCTTTTTTTCCTCTCAAAGATATCTTTCACCTGCCCTCAGAAACGTAATCTGATTATGGTCCTAATAATGAAGCATATTGCAATGCATACCATTACACTTGCATTTTTTGAAATCAATATGTAAGTCACTACGTAATACAATTCAAACAACTGTCTTGAACTYCTGCCTGCACAAAATCAATATTTAGCAAGATTCCTGTAATCGTCCAGTCTGTTTACATAAGAAAATGTTATTTTCACTGCTTTGTTTGAGGTAGGAATAGACATAATAAGTTATCCAACTTTAAAAAAATGGAGGGAATGAGCTGGGAATAACAGGTCCCTTCCTTATTCATGAGCCCTGGAACAAGCTCTCACACAGTCTCAGTATCTACTCGCTACTCAGTAATGTGTTTAATGAAATCCATAATGATTTGTTCTGCTTTTTTTGTGGTATCTTTTAATAGCTTGCATTTACAGTTGGGGAAAAAACCTACTTTATTCTAATGYGAGCTTTACAAGTACATTATAGTGCTTTATAAGCACAGATTACAAAAAATTAAGACCGTGAAAACTTAGTGCAATTTAAGGAAAAACTAGAAATTATCAAGAAAGTAGATGCAGTAGTCATTCACTAGCATTTCTCCTCTGTCTTCATAATCACCTGTGAAACTGCCCAGGTGCACAAATGTACAAAGCAACTCATAATATCAGAAAATGTCTGCTTGATCTGGCCACTGCTGGGTGTGGCATAGGACTACCCACATGTTTCTGAAGGTGATACATGTCTTGTGACAGATTAGAAAAAGAGAGAGAAATTTTTGTTAGTTTTGTGGCTTGACCTTCAATTACAGAGTTTGTGGCTGCAGTTTCCAATAGGTGTGCTAGGCAATTTTCATTTTCCATTAACTCGTAGACAGACTGATGTGTGTGAAAGTTAATGTTGTTGATACCGTGAGCAAATGATAGCACATTGTTAAAGTACAAACCATTTGATTTTAGTACAGAATTCCCATTTTCCATTTTGCTCCCCAGATATTCCTAATGCAGCTTAATTGCTGCCTCAAAAGTAACTGAGTAGCCAATGGATTACAATTCTTTCAACTTCAAAATAAACTGTTTGAAACATCTTGGCATTTCTATGCTTTGCTGCAAMAATAGTCACGGGGCAAAAATGTTTCTTTCAACAAAGTCTTCAACTGTTGTCTAATTTCAAATGGGAGATGTATGTCCTGGAAAGACAAAATTATTGGTGAATTTTGGAACACATGGTCGCATATCTTGCCGGAGAATTTGAAAAGCGACCACATTATTGTGGTAATACTACAGTTCTTTCTGAAGGAACCACTAAAACACATACACAAAAAAGAAAATACTTTGAGAATTTTGCTTGTAGAAGCGATGATACTTTATTTTAAAATAGAAATAATTAACCCTTCTGTTTCTGTGCTGGCTGATATCAGACAATTTTCCCTGAGTAACTTAGAAAGTACCACTCTGTAAAGTGCACTTAGCAATGCATGTATCAAATTTACTTATCCATTACCAAACCAACTTTTCCTACTTCCATCAATGCATCACTTGTGTTGTTGCAAGGGCACAAAGCTTTTTGTGTAACTATCTTAACAAGGGAAGTCTCAGACATGAAGCACAAAGAAGGAATATTTCAAAATCTCCTTATGTGCTCTGTAATTAATTTTATTTTAAAGATGGGAGATGGGATCCATTTGATTAAATACTAATTTCGGGTACCTGAGTTCATTATCTACATTTTCTTTAGTGTTCATTTTTCCTTCTGGATAAATGTTCTGTTGCATGATTTCTCTCATCCTCATGTAGTTTCCTGCGATCTTGTGAGTGGTTTTAGASGAATTTGGGGATCATAGTTTCAAATAGGTACACTCTTAGTTTCTTACAAATGGAATCTCCCTGTCAATTGAAGATTAATATTTACAGTACTTACTATTGGTTTACAAAGTTTGGGTTAGTTTGATTCGATCTCTCTCTTGTTTCTGGGATGCACAAAGAACATCTTCTATGCAACCTAAAATAAGGCATGAGTGGTCATGCTGAGACAAATTTTAAGATAAGATATATTTGAAAATATTCATGCTAGGTATAATCCTATAAGTGTTTAATATCGAGGAGTGTGCCTGTTATCATGTCTATGACTCTGACTTCATTAACCCTGCCTCACTGCAGTATGAAGTTACTGAGTATAAGCTAAAAAAAAAAGAAGAGCTTTTTGTTTTCTTTGGTTTGTTTGTTTGTTTTTATTTCATTTCTTTGTTTCAGCAGCTGGGACGTGTCTTTCATAATATTAGCTAGTTCCCCTTAGAAGCTGTAAGAGGCAGAAATCATTCTAAGTGTCTAAATGGTGAAATCCAGCATTCCCACATATCCAGAGGTTGACACGAGAAAACCCTAGGTCTTGTTAGGTTTATAATAGCCATCAGGGGTACCCAGCTGCTAAATATCTGTGTGCATAGTCAGGGTCTGCACAAGTGAGTGTTTGGTCGGAGTGCAGCTGTGTTAGGATGGAAACCTCCCGCTTTCCCACATGCTGTGCCAAATGTGTGCCATGTGATGGCAGCATTGTATCAATCTAGAGGAGTAGGGCTGCTGAGAAGGGAATTCTCTCCATTTTTCTTAAAATAAAATTATAAAAACCCCACCAAGCTCCACAGCCGAGAATGAGCTCCTACAGTATGGAAACAGCACAGACAGATTTAACACTGAATTGTTCTACCCAATGGAAAATAATAGGAAGAAATGAAAATATTTGACATGCCATGAATGCAGTGTGGATTTACTACTGAGACAAAGTTGATAATTTAATGAGAAATATTTTCCCTAGTAACTATAGTATAAAGTGAATGTGGTATAAAAGAATTATGAGCTCAGAATATTACTGCTAAAACATGTATCCCAGTAACAGGCATTTATTAAGTGACAGGCAGATTTTTTTCCACTATTGAAATAACCAGTAATTAATCACTCTTTGGATAGACTTTCAGGTGGAAGCATCTGAAATCTCTTAGGGCTTCAGTTTTTCTGACATCTCCAACGTGTTTTAAGCAGCAGACAGTACTGTTCACCTTTGGCACCCGTTAGTGTGGGAAGCAGTAGTTTCTTAAAAAATTCAATCTTTAGTGCTGTTTTCTTGTAAGGAGTACAATAAAATAAAATTAATATTGAATGTTCCAGTTTATAGGCTTACACTATGCTTAAAATGCACAAGCTGGTAAATGATGTAAAAATTCCTCTCTCCCTCTCAAACTGGATTAACTCTCAGTTCACTGCAGAGAGTGTGAAAGCTTTCAAATCAACCCAACAATGCTTTTACGTGCACTGCCTTTCTTTGGAGGGAGGACGGTGTAAAAGCAACCCTGAGCTTGCTACAGAAAAATGAAAGATTGAAACGATGAATTTGTTCTGCTATCCCTCAGTTTCAGCAATATGCACACATGTGACATCCCTCCCGCTCAGTGAGTGGGACTCTGGAGCAGAGAACCCACAGAGGTGAGCGGGAGGAGGAGTCCTTGGTATCAACTCCACAGCCCATGCCCTCCTTGCTTTTGGTCTGAAATGCATGGAAAGCCTTGTCAGGCCGCGCTAAACAGGGCTCTACAGGGGATCCTCTCAAATTATGCAGCACATAAAGTGACCTCTCATGCAGTTTTGCAATTAATCTGTGGAAGTATATGAAAAGTAAAATCTATTGGAATGTGTTGGTTTTAATTGTTTTTCAGATTTAAGTAAATTTTTGTTTGGAGATGCCTAGAGGGGAATCTCATTTACTGTCAAATGTTTTTGTATTCTAGGAAGCTCATGTGTAGTTGAATTACGTATAAACCCAATTTTTTCTTTTTTTTAATAAGGGTCAAAAGAAGCTTTTTAAAAAAAGTTTTCCTTGGAACCAGTAGGTCATGCTGCATTTAACCTTTTATCATCAATACCATAAACCAAATGTTAATCTTAACAGTCCTGTCAAATTAGTAGTAAGTTTTTAACTAACAATGTGGTAGCACCAAAGTACTGATATGGGATTAGGAAGTTTTATTCCACACACCAAGGAATTGTGTTCTGTCCCATTGCACTTTATGCTGTATTTTGTCAAGAGAAAAAGAATAAGTCAAGAGAGGAAAAGATAATATTGTAGGAATTAATTCTTGAGTTATATCAGCTTATACCTCTCTGGTATAAGTCATGCGCTGAAGTGTGAGTCGGTCAGAGGTTCCTTCTTGATGATCCAAGCATAGAATTACTTTTCACTTGCATGTCATCAGCCTAAGCTGAATAATGTTGATAAACAAATAAATACCAGATTCGTGCATAAACAGTAACTGTAGGAAAGGGGGTAGTGACCTGGGTTTTAACAAAAAGGAGACATCAATTTTTAGATTTCTGGTTTTGGATTAATCCTAGGAGATGTCCAGTAAATATGCAATTTAAAATCATTCTAGTCCTAAATGAGTTATCAGTTTCATTGGCATTCCTCATGCTAAGCAGATGGGAAATTAGATTATTGGCTGGAACACGGCAACAAGAGTAAGAAGTGCCTGAGTTTAAATTTGCTGTGACTGTGTGCCTAAATTAGAACAAGCTCACTGTGTACGAGCTTTTTTACTGTTTACCCACAGGAGTGAAAATTAATTGCTAATGTTTGAAATGTTTTGGAAGACCTCTTTGACACAAGAGAAAAATCCAGTTTATGACTACTATTCAGAGCTGAACGTTGACCATACTTTTCCATAAAATAATTTCAAATTTTAAACAGTTCAGAAGGTAATTGTGCATCAAAATGCTAAAAGATCTTTTTAATAGCCATTCTAGTATTAATTACTGTTGATCATGTGACTGGAAAGTTTGAGTGGTAGATATTAAGTGACTTGGGAAATATGTCTGAGGAGACTYGTATTGTGGTTAAGAACAATATTCCTTGAATTGTCATCGATAATCATCTGAAAACTATGCACAGCATGGTTTACTCTGGAAAGTGTCATTCAGTGTCTGGATCTCCTGTTACTCTTACAATCAGCTTCCAGATACTTCAGTTTTAAATCAAGTTAGAGGCTGGCACATTGTGGTTTCTTTAATTGTGGTTTCTTAATCTAGAAGTGTTTTTAACACTGCTAGAATTTTTGTAAGGTAATTTAAAACAAAAAAAAAATAAAATCCAGGATTTTAGCTGGGTTTGGGTTTTGTGGTTTTTTTTAGGCTACTGTAATCTTCCACCTGGCAATGGTTAAATATGTCTTGTTTTTATCATAGTGCATGTTAAGTTGCTTTTGCTTTTGATAGCAGTAGTTCATATCTGTCTTCCAGAAACTGACTTAAGATGGCATAAAGAGCCACAAAGGTACTGCAGTCAGCTACAGCCACAACTAATATGGATGATTCACTAAAAAACATATTAAAATTGAAACACCAGTTCAGATATGGGCTCTGCCAGAAGTTTTCTTATTCAGAGCCTGTGCTTTTCATGTGTTTTTCATGACAATAGGGTAATGTTCTTTGCCTTGGGCTGGCTTTTCATACTGCAAAAAATTTGGTGCTGTTCTTCCGTGTGTTACAGCAACAACTCTGACCCCTAAAGACACCAGGTATTGAATGAGATGTATTGGGGTGAGAAGAGAGAGAACTCAGGCTCAGAATACACAACTTGTTTTTTCTCTGGCCAGGGCTTATTTTTACCGTTTTTGTTACACAATTATCTTTTCCTTCATCTAAACAACACTTGTATTTTCCTGGGTGAAAATGGCAAGATGTAACCTGCTTATTGCTGCCAGCTCACAAATTGTTTTTTTATTATGAGACAGTATTTTCTTTAACCTATTGTATTAGTGGATAGCAGAAGAAGAGTAAGGCTGGCCAGCAACTTTCATCTTTCTGTCTAATTATGTGTGTTGTTTCTACCCTTAAATACCTATTTCTGTCCTGCCTGACAGCTGGCTTTAGAATGTGCTTCTTGTATGGTTGGTCAGTGCCAAACCAGAACACACAACTCCTTCTTTTCCCAATTCTTCCTGCTGTAGGCAATTGAAATAAAAATCCCATGTCCCTCACTTTCCAAAGGTAAACCAGGCTGGAATATTTCATTTTGTGTGTTGTTGACATGTTCTGACTCTGCCGAGTGACTGCAGCAAACTGTGAATGATGATGTGTGAAATGAGAAGTCCCTGTCCAGTGCACAGCAAGAATAGCACTATGAGATCCTTGCCCCGCTGCGCTGTTTGATATGCACTTTTGTCTACCCTATTTTATACCCAGATATGCAAGGCTGCCCTTTTAAACATTCGGTCAGATTTTTACCTACATGCCAGAGTTTTACTTGCTTAGCAGGTTTATGCCAATTATTCATCCAAAACATTGCTTTGAAAAAGTTTCCACATATGTTCACTTTATGTAAATTCAGAAAAAAAAAAAAGAGACAATCTCCAACATCATCCCCTCCCCAAGAGCCCCCTCCAACAATTTACCACCCCTGACTTAAAAGTGAATCAATTTCCTGTCTACATTTGCTCATTTTCTTTTCAGCTGCCAATTAATTATCGAGTCTTTAGAGGATATCCTTAAAACAACAGTAGAATCCTTCACATTATCTGGTAATAATTTTATTTAATTTAGGCTGGATCTTAGCAAAGTTAGTTTTAAACATTTGGAAAACACAGTTTTTAGTTGATTTTTTGTTCCCTAAGATACTGTCAAAAAAATTTTGTGTTTCGAATTAAAAGTTATAGAATCTGAAAATTATGCACACAAAGTATAAGCCTAAAATTTCCAACTGCTGTAATAAAATATGCAGATGGGCCAATGGTTCTTCACTACCTGCTGCAAATGTTACTGAAGTAAATTCTCTGTTTAGGTACTCCTAGGAGATCTGCTGTCCGTAACTGACCACTTTTTTGGAAATGGCTCATCCTTCACTCTCTTGCTTCACTTCTTGCAGAGTATAACTCAGCACCTTTGAAAAAAAGTGAAAAGAAATAACAGAGCTGCCTAAATAAGGCATGGGAATCCAAATTTTCCAAGTATCTTGGTGATATATCGCAAGTTAATATGCAGCCTGCTTTCATGGCCTGGAGTAAGTTTCATAGGCTTTGCATGACCATCATTTTCTATTCTGTCATTTGTCTTGGACCAGCTACTTTGGCAGCACAAAATTTTTATTTAGCTATTTTCTGTTTTCCAAGAATAGTTCCTCTCCCTTCCRGGAGAGCTGAGCAGTGAGACAGGGCAGGGTCTACAGGGAGAAATCTCAGACAATCACCCTAATCCTCAAATTAAATGCTGATGTTGGTATGGGGGCATGTGTATCTTTCATGTAATACTGCATGATTCATAAGGAGAAATTTAAAATTAGAGGTGTCCAGTAGTGCCTCTTAACTCCTGATAGCTTTCCTTTTTGGAAGTCTGCAAAACTCTTCTGGTTCTTTTCAATTTTTCACTTGGTGTGGTCTCTCACTTGATCTGTTGTCTGAGCTACTCAAAATACGTGGGAGAAGTCTTGATACAGCTTTCCACTGTCAGCAATATAGAAATAAAATGTTTCTGTGTGTTTTCTGTATGAAAAGGCAAACAGCTTTCCAACACTGAACACCTTAGAGCCAGTGAGTGCTCTGTCTGCCACTCCAGCATTGCATGTTGTAAGAAAGAATAAAATATTTTCACATAAATAGGTTAAATCCAGCTGAGCTTTAACATAATTGCTCTTAAAAGAATTTGTAATCTGTTTGACTTTTAATTTCATGACACTTTTAGAATAAACCTCATTACCTGCTTTGAATCCTAATCCCTCCATAGACACTTTTGTTCTTGGTGATTCCTTATTGGAACCAGAGTATATTGAAAATAATTAAGGAAATAACGTTTATAAGTCGAGGACAGCCCGAAGGAATCCTCTTCATGTCACAGAGAAGATAGATGTCTAGAGGCTTCTGACATGACAAAACTGATAAAATGATTTTTTTTTTCAAAGTTAGATATATTGAGTCTAACGTATTCATTGCATTTTGATTAGCAATTGGTTCATTACTGTTGCTTTTAAATCTCTTTTGTGTGAAACTGAGAAAGCAGAGGATACTAGTAATCTTTCACATGAAAAAGATAATTCTGAAGTTTTCACAAAATGCTAAACCCGCACCATTACTGTAATATTGTACAGGCAAACAGAAGGAATTAAAAGAATTGATTATGCAAATCAAAAATCACGGTAATTTCTAGTTAGTATTTCCATCTCTGAATCATAAATCCCAGTGTGGTCCAAACTTATCTACTTTTATTAACTTTTCATAATAAATTTTAAATTATTCTGAATTGAAAAATTAATTGTAATTGAATAATTTTTTGAACAGTGTGCAGTGGGATTGCTGAATTCTAATCAATACTAAGAAGGCTTTCCATCAGGTTCCCTAGAGTACCTGTAGTATAACTAATAAAATTAAATATTGATGTCAGATGTCTTTTACGATGTACATGGGATTTCACTCTTCAACAGCATTTTCTTTGGAAAAATTAATCTGCGGTGGTCCCTTGCTATAAATACAGGCATGTGGCCTTCAAGACACAGGCAAATCTGAGATTCTGCTCCCTTATATCCACACAGTGTTAGATCCAGAACAGGGAGCTATCTTATTGACTCCACTGCTCGCTTCATCTAAAGAACATGATGAGATGGTAGAAAGATTTGACTATGTTTAATTCAGTGTATATTTAGTACTCCGTAAACTTTTGCAGAATTAGGATTTTCCCGCCCCTTTACTTCACCATTCAAAGCTTCCATTATTTCCACTGTAAATTCAAGACTGCAGGTCAGATTGTTGGAAGCCTTAAGGTCTGCCCCATTGCATCAGACACTGGGAGTTGTGGGTGCATACAATAGTGTAGCAGGGTTTTTTCCCTGTTTTCTTGCTTAAGCCTCCGTGTGCCAGATGATAGCCCTCTCCCTCATGTGCACCCACTAAGAAGGACACAACAGATAACTATTGCCAAAAGCTGATATTGTGAGTTGATTAATCAAAACCCCGTTGATTTATAGTTTTTATGACTCTTCGGAAATTCACTAAAAGCATTGTGGGATCCCTTGTATAACTGATTTATGAAGTCTTTCATTCAATATGATGTATTAGGTACACACTATTCATAGTTCCCAGCATAAAGCAGTGCATACCTGTGCTTTCATTCAATATAACAAACTGCATATCTACTAAGTGCAAAAAGGGGTGGGGAAGACAAAACCTAATTTATATAGAGAGTAAAGCATAGTAAATATTTATATTTCAATGGTTTTGCTTAGTGTGTTTATTTATAAAGTCAGTGAGATAAGACAGTTTTCCTACATTGCATCTCAAATATCATGGACTCATACAGATAACGCATTTAGGGAATAAAATTGACAAGATTGTTGCTGTATTGTTTGTTTGTCTTAGTGAAGAAAATAATATTTTAGCACCAATATTTAGTGGAATACTGCTGAATTCTCCAACTACCTGGAAAATATTTATAAAACCTTTATCATATTAACCACACCTTAAAATGCCATTTTTCTGCATCTCAGGTGTGGACTGAACATGTCCAGGGCAATGGGTTAGTATTCTCAAAGATCACTAGCAGGTTCACATTCACTTTTAAAAATTAACTAAAGCATCAACTGTTGATGTAAAATAAAAAGGACAAGCCTTTATTTCTGTAGCCTAACAATAAAGCCACAGTCTAGCATTAATTATATCCCATATAGCAAATCATGAAAAATAGCAATTCCCTGAAGTCTTTATCAAAGCATAACACAACATCTCACAGAGGAATAATATATTATCCCATTTCATCTGACAGACTCCCACCCCTCATCCTACACATATCGCAACCTGTCCTATATACTTTTCTTAATTTTTGTTTGTTTGTTTGTTTGGGTTTTTGTTTGGTTTGGTTTGAATTTTTTGTTTGGTTTTATTTTAGCAGCCGTTTTTCAATTTCTGACTATACATTCACTTTAGAACCAGGAAAAATGGTATCTGGTGGCTCAGTTGGGAGCTTATATC